>JARJUA010000281.1:0-86018 GCA_030787035.1 Aschersonia sp. MBC 877
CCGCGCGGATGAAGAGTGGGATGATGGTGACGTCGATATTGTGGAGGGTGTGCGTGCGGCCGCCTCCGCGGATAGGGCGATGGGTGTACCAGTCGAAGAAGAGGTCGTCGGGGAGGTAGATGGATACGGAGGAGGATGCTTCTTCAGTAACTGGGGCGACGAGGAGGCCCGGCCCGTAGAAGTACTGCAGCTCGAGTGTCCACGTGCGCTTGTCGGACGGGTACTTGAAGAACATAGGGTGCAGGGCCGGTACCCCGTCGAGGGAAGCAGTGTAGAGGGCCGTGTAGATGTAGTCGAGGAGGCGGTAGCGGATGGAAATGGCCTTGCGCGCCGAGCGAGCGACAGAGGGCCATCGGTAGAACTCCTGCGGTATTGCAGGAAGATCGTTGTGGTTGCGGAAGAAGGTGGTGAAGGCGCCGAGGGAGGCCCAGCGCGCGCACAGCTCCTCGGTGGTGTCATGGCTGAAGCCGCAGACGTCGGCGCCGGCAAAGCCATACCCGTAGAGGGAGGTGAAGGCGAGGATCTCGCGCATCGATGCGCGGTAGTGGTCCCATGTGGAGAGGTTGTCGCCGAGCCAGTGGCCGACTTTGGAGCCCGACCCGGCGAAGGTTGAGCGGGTGATGATGAGGGGGCGGAGGCCCGGACGACGGGCCAGCATGGCGTCGCGGGATGCCAACGACATCATGGCCCCGTAGAGATTGTGTGTGTCGTACATGGCGAGGCCGTTTTGATGCAGCACGTCCGTGTTGATTGTGTGGTTGGAAAGGCCGGCCGCGTCCGGCCCGGTGGCCTTGTTGTGGATAGCGTATCTGGGGAAGAGAAGGTTTCTGTCGGGGAGGCCCTTTTTGGTTTCTTCTTTGGCGGATCGCAGATGGCGAGAGTCCTTAACTGGCGTTGAGCGAGCCAAGGCGCGAGTCTCTGGTATCGCTCGGGCGGTCGACTCGCGACTCGGGGCACCTGGCTCTGGCCATGTTTGAGGGCTCGATCTACGGACCAGAGTGTCTGTCTCTGGTGATGGTAGAACATTGAAATTGCGAGGCTCTGTCGTAAGACTGCTCCTGGCGGAGCTATTGCATGCCCTTCCAGAAGGCTGGAAATCACACGGCCATCCCGGCAGCTCTCTAGGAGGCGGACGGACCGCTGGCGGCGGCGGCGGGTATCCGTTCGCCGCACCAAATGGGTCGTCACAGGGGAAATCACAAAAATTACTCGCCTCATTCATATCGATCCAGAGCGCGTCGACATCCACACCCTTGTCCCTGTCGAAGAAGGTCTTGAACATGCCGCTCCAGTACTTGTTGATGTTCTCGGCGAACCAGTCGGGAAAGACGGTGACGCCAGGCCAGACAACGCCGAGCCAGTTCGAGCCGTTGGAGCGCTTGAGGAAGATGTCATCCTCAGCGCCGCGTTGGTAGGCCTCGTAATTCTGGTAGGCGACGGCGGGGTCGACCATCATGACGAAGTGCTGGTTGTGGTCGTGGAGATGGCTGACGAGCTCGCGTACCTTGGGGAGAGGGTAGCGGCCGGGGTCGAGGGTGAAGACCTTGCGGCCGTCCATGTAATCGATGTCGGACCAAATCGTTTCGAGTGGGATGTCAGCCTGGCTGTAGTTATGGACGACTTCTGCTACTTCATAGACATCTTGGTATCCGTATCTGGATTGATGTGGGAGTCAGCGTGCGAAATGGAAAAGGCGGCGGTGTTGAGATCGGTTTCGAGAAGGGATGTGATCGACTCTTACCGACACTGGTGGAAGCCTAGTCCCCAGTATGGCTGCATGGCTGGTCGGCCGACGACTTCGGTGTACTGCTGTATGACTTTGGACGGCGTGTCGCCGGCGAAGAACCAAAAGTCGAATACGCCCCCGATAGTATTGTACTCGAGGTATTGGACTCCATCCGCGGCTTTGTCAATTATGATGTCCATGCCGTTCGAGTTCAGAAGAAACACGCCGTGCGAGCCCGAGTCTCGGTGCTCGAGGTAAAAGGGGTGTGCGCCGTAGAGGTTAGCCCCAGTGGGCAGGCCATAGCTATCTTGGTTCCAGAGCGTGCGGATGTAGCCGGTGGTGTTGAGCCTCAGAGGATCAGAATGCTCGCCAAGGCCGTAGAGGTAGGGGTCTTTGGGTAGTGCCGTGCGCAGTCGGAGGTACTGCGATTCAAAAACGAGCGAGGCAGCTGACGTGTCGAACAAGACCTCGTCGGTGTCACTCCGGCTGACGCGAAAGGCGAAGGGACTGTCGTGGTATTCGAACTTGAGCCTGTTGGTAGAACCAGAGGATTGGCCTCCAGGACGGGGAAACACCGACTCTGGGATCTGGAAAACCTGTTCGTCCTTGTCTTGAATGGTGACGTGAAGACGGTCGTCTAAGGGGACCATTGTAAGCGGACTGTTGCGCTCTGTTCACTGCGTCATGAAACATACCTGATTCATAAGTGACAAGCAATTTTAAATTAGCCAGATCATCACCGTATGCGTTGCAAGCTGGGCCCGCGAGTGACAGGTCTGCAATCAGTCCGGTATTGAAAGTCTCAACATTGTGAGCTTCGTACCCGATACACGAAGCAAGGGAATCGTCACTATGGCGGCCAATTAGGGCTGATGATACTGGGATGAGTCCCGAACTGAGCAGGCTCAGACAGCGTTTCATGTTCGGAGCCCGTATGACAGGATCTGGCCAATCTGAACGAGATGACAGATGAGTAAGACAACAGAAACGTCACAAAACTTGGTCAATAATCTGGCATGAGGCTAGTGGCTAAGGGTACTGCCTGTATTTATGCCATTTCGTTGTTGAGCGACGTATCTGCATCTTCTTCGCTGGTACTGCTGGAGCTTCCCCTCAGGGTAGCAGCGGCTGACGTGTTGTTGTATACGAAGATGCATACGAGTCACTGCACAAATCAGAGAAGAGATCGAGACGAAGCGGCAGCTAATTGTGCATGGATCGATCATGGACCAAGTCCGAAAGGGTAATTCGGACAGCACACGCTTCATCCCGCGTGCCTAATCAAGCGTTGCGCATGTGCGGAAACGACGGTCGCGGGAAGGGCGCCAATCCGAGCAGAAAGAAGAAGTGCATGATGGTGGACACCAATTGTATACTTGGGTTGACGGTCAGCAGCAACAACGCGCATATATAACTAGGTGCTTTAGGTACTAACACGTATGACAACCGTGTGTATGTGTGCACGTATGCGAACGGGGTTTGCAAGCACAGGAGCGGCGGCAGGAAAAAGAGATGGCGGCTCAACTGGTTCATCTGTTTGTTGGGAAGCCTCAAGGCATGTGTTGCGACGCAAGTCATGAACAGCGGCTCGAAGTCGTTCACCCCGCGTCTCCCTTGTACCTGGGTCAGACCTGTCGTATCAGCCCAAGCTAGGACTCGAGAGTCCATCGCGATGGCATGCAGATGATACCCGAATCGGGCACCATCAAGGCCAAGGTCATGGGGGACGCTTCCGACTCCGCCTCCTCCAGTAAGTTGGCGCGGGCGGCTGAGCGGACAACGAGTGGGGACGAAATGTCAGAATGGCCGTTTGCTGAACGAAAATGCTTAATTCTACATGTTGCTCGGTCGTTTCCTTTTCGTTCGCTCGGCATTGAACCATGGTCGGGACGGGACGAAGCCGCTGTCAAAGGTCCATGAAACCTGCCTGTGGGAACGAGAAGACAGCGAATACCGCAGGAAAGCTTCAGCTGAACTTGACGCAGATCCAGAGCCGCCGACGACGGACATATGCAGCAGCACCTGCTCGGTCCTTTGTCGGTCTTTTAGGTGTTGATTGTCTCGTCGAATCGTTGTCGACGATCGGTTCGCCTTTTTTTCTTCGTCCTTTTTTCCTGTTACCCCGCCTCTTCTCCTCGTCACTTAGCGGGGTAAGAGCAGCATGTCGCTCTTGCCTGCGGAACAGTTGGTCTCGCAGCTGCCTCCGCATTACGCAGCAGCACGGTCTAAATTGAGGCCGATACTATGTTCGTCCCTTCTTTCGGATTGGGTTCATGCCAGCTCTGAATGTTGATGAATGTGATGATGCTGCATCTGCCATCAAGCGTCCAAGGACAACGCGCACGATCCCGCACGTCGATGCCCGATAAGCCATTGCTGGACCAAGGTAGGGACCAAGGAGCCTGTGCACCTGCACCTGCCGGCGCATCCTGGCCGCAAGGTGCTCGCTGCAGATGCCCTTGGCGTTGTCTCATTTCCTGCTTCGCTTGTCTTGCTCTTAAGCCGTCTCACAGCCTCTGGTCTAAGCATGCTGCTCGTGTCCTAAATGGGTGGTGCACGCCCACCTCTTTCCACTGCTCTTTTCGTCTTCACTACTGCCGGAGCCCACGCGGCTAGGCAATTTCGTGTCGCGCAATCCAGCATATGGATGAAAGACCAGCCCGGGGTATGAAAGGGAATTCGTTGATAGCAAGCAAGTAAGCGTGGTAATTGCCGAGAAGACTTTTGCAAATTGCTAGAGCAGAATTTGTCTACTATGAGTCCCGAAGGCTTGGAAAGAAAAAGTCAAGACGTGGATGATCAGATGACTTGGATAGAGCAGAGAAATTGGAAAGATTGAGAATCAATAAGCTTCATGCATCAGGTCATCCGATGTGTGTCTTGACTATCCAAGAAGGTGGTCAAATTATAGCTAGGAGCCTGACGGTTCGCAGCTTTTTTTTTTCATTATACAATATGCCGGGAAACTGAATAAATCGTTAGTAAATATGGCGCTACAGCCTATCTGACATGCTGCTGGCGACACTTCGTTTCTGGGTCCGTGGGCGAGGAAGCGTCTGGTCCGACGACACAGTGGGGCAAGCAGGGCGCTCTCAGGCACAGGGTCCACTGCAGCTTCAACGACGACAAAACACATCAGCAGAAACAAGACGCGCACCTCTTCTCGTTTTTCTCCTAACAAACGCGCCCCCGTCCTCCAGAAAGCCTCGAGCCTAGCATTCGGGCACCAAGACGCCAGAAACCTCGTCATGAATGGCATTGGCGGCGCCAACATGGGCCCGCCTGGCTCTGGCTTCCCGCCGGCGCCTGCTCCCGCCGGCCACCAGGCAGAACTCAATTACATCTATGGCATGGTTGAAGACCTGAGCAGACAACTGGCCGACAACCGCAAAGTGACCGAGGACATTGTCAGCGGGCTGGGCAAAGTGCGCAACCGAGCCAAGACGCAGGGACTGTCTAACGAGCAGCTGATTGCTTCTGCGGCCGCCCAACTCCAAGGTACTGAAATGAGCGACCCCCAAAGGCACACATCATCGCAAGCGATTACCCGGCTTTCTTGCTAACTCGTTTCTGTTGCCCGCGTTCAGCCGAAAACCAAAATCTCGATACCCACATTTCCATCTTAACCGAGTCGCTTGAGAAAGCCACCTTCTCTCGTGACGCCAACGCCGCCCTTCTCTCGCAGTACGCAAACGCCCTCGCCCTCATGTTGAAGCAGTTCCACGACTACAAGTCCAGACACGTCAATGACGTGGCGGCGTGGCACCGCTCGTACCGCAGCCAGCTGGACGAGGCTCGCCAGGAAAACAGCCGGCTGCGCGAACAGATCTGGGAGATGCAAGAGCACGCCGGCCGGGCCAACGAGCACTTGCGCCAGTTCCGACGGAAGTGCGATGAAGACGAAAAGAGGCGCGAGCGACGCGTGAACGCCACAGCGCTGAGGCAGGAGGTGCGGTTCTGGAAGAGGATGGCCATGCCGGAGCTGGAGGAGGATGATCCCTATTGGAGCGACGACGATGACGTGATTGACGTGGCCGAGAAGGAGAGGTTGAAGGAGCTGGAGCAAAGGGCCGCGCAAGAGCAGATGGTCGACGGGCAGATGGATGAGGATGGCGAAATCAGCTTGAGTCCCCCGCACCCAGGGATGATGGGCGGTGTTACCATGCAGAGGGACGAGGTGGTTGGGCGGGGGATGCCTGTGCCGCCGCCGAGACCGTCGAGTGCTGCGTCGAGTACGGGCTCAACGGGGCAGTGATGGTGACTTGCTGGTAGTATGTGGGTGGAACAGATGGGATGAATGAAGCTTCTTTTGCTCCTATCGTCCGACACGAGTCCCCGGCACGAGCAGTCGAAGAGTTCCTTTAATTAAAGCGATGATTCCCCAGGAGGCGCCGTTTAATGCAAAATTACTTTTCATATTTACAATCTGATGAGATATGGAAAGTAATTTCCCCGCCAGTTCACTACTCGCCATTATGAACAAGATGCTCTCACGCTTCCCCCTTTTCGCCATCGTGACCACACGGCCTCATTAGTCCAGATAATGTCCCATTAATATCCGCTCTGCTCATGTCTTGTATCGCCATCACCGCCGTCGCTCGTGTCCGCAGCCGCCCGACCAGCCTCCTGCATGCCCTGCTCGTCACCACGCAACTTCGCAAAGTAGGCCTTGATGTCTTCCGCGCCAACTGCCTTGCCGCTCTCGGCAAATTGCTGGAAGAACGGCTTCAGCTGCTCCTTGAGGTGATTATAGGCCATGACACCCTCGATCGCACGCACGCGATCCATGTTGCGTAGGGCGCTTTCGCCGCGCTCGAGCAAGCTGCCGCTGCCGTGGGTTGAGCCACCGTGCTGGGAACCGCCGTCTTCTGAGAGGGGGGGCTCGTAAACCTCTTCTTCTTCCAGTAGCTGCGGATGCGTGTTGAGGATGCGGTAGCAGTCGGCGCAGCGGCAAAGTTGGGCTCGGAAGCCCTCTTTGAAGAAGAGGGAGAATTGAGCTGTGGGCGGAGCGGGAAGATTGCGCAATTTGCAGCCTAGAGGGGTCGGAGGAGTGGTGTTGGATGCTTTGGGTTGTTCGACGCCGCCTGATGGGTTGGTGAGGGAGGCATCTGAGATGGCGATTGAGAGAGCGGGCTCTTCAGCTTCGGGCTTAATGCGCTTTGCTTCTACAGCGGCGTCGATGTCGTCATCTGCTTTTCGCTTGCTGGAGCTGGAGTTGGAGTCGACAGCGAGCTTCGACGCACTGTCAACGCCGCTTTGCTGGAGAAGTACGGCTGGAAAGAATCCGGAAGTGCCGGCGTAGCGCTTGATCCAGGGGTTGGAGTCGACGCATTTGTAGCACAAGAAGCCTTCAAAGTCCTCCTCGTCTGGAAAGCCGGGTGGCATGGGTGGGTCATCGTCATCGTCGTCAGGCGCGAGACCGGGTGTATCGTCTGTGGTGTCGGGACCCTGCTCTTCCAGTGCTTCAGGTATCGTAGAAAGGCCGTGATTGGCAGCAAGGTCAATTGCGGAGGGCTTTGCTTCAGACTTTTTGATCTTCTCGAACCACCTGGGACCCAAGCCGACGAGACAGCCAGGATGATACCAATCTTCACCGCACCCTCCTGTATCATGAGTACCCAGCCCGAGGCACTGATACATGGTTCCCTTTTGCTGGAACGGATCGTAGTAGCCTTCGCAGCCACAAAAGATGTTGCGAAAATTATGATTATATTTGTTGTTCACGTCAGGTTCCTCTGAGTGGACGTTGCCTTTCGTTTTCGTTTCTTGATTAAATCGTAGAGTGCATGGAGTTTCCTTCGGGATCCTAGTCGTGCCGCAGTCACACGTGAAGTTGCGTTTCGAAAATATCTCGACCAAGTTGTGTTCGCCATGACACTGAACTGAGCAGGCATAGCAAACACCCGCCGGTGTCCATTCCCCCGTTGGCGCGGTTTGGGGTGGCGGATTGCAGGTCAAGCAGGCGAACACGGCTTGTCGCAAGGGTCCAAGAATCTTTGTACAGCTTTCAATGCTCTGATCTCTGTATCAGCGCGTGTCACGGGATCTAAAATAAATGGAATGCTTCGAATGCGCAACGTACGAAGGGCAGAGCTTCCCGCGCATCCGCTTCGAGCAATTCTTGATCACGAAGAAAGCTATTGACCTATCGTTAGCGTACATGAAGCGCGCAAAGGGGATTCCCATAGGAGAAGTACGGACTCAGCTGCAGTTTGCGAGGTTTCTGACGCGTTTGACTGTTGTGAAAGACTGCTCCGGCGGGCTGGGATGCCGTTGTCGCCTGATGCCGCCATTGTGCAGAAGAAAGTGTGCAGAAGATGACCGCAAGAAATTCGGCTCAGAGGGCCAAAACATTGGCTTTCATGAGCATTCAGGAGATGGGTGGGGACAAAGAGGCACAGGATGCGATTGGGAGACTGCTGTATTGGATGGAAATCGATGTCAAATCCAAATGGTGTTGATGTTGAAGACAGGACCGCAAGTGGGGCGGGGCGCGACGAGGAAGCTCGCGCGGCGTCTTGCGGATGGCTGACTGAAGACCCCAGCCCTTCGCATTCAGTATTACAACACCAAGCACTTTTGCAATTCCCGGAAGAGGCAATAACAAGTCGCGATCAAAAAATATATGCTTGTGCTGTGCTGTCACCTCCACTCCCTATGAACATTCATGGCTACGCCGCAAGTACTTCAATCGAGTCAGGCTTGTCGTGCAGCCACTTTACGCGACAGTGCCCGATGAGGCTTAGCGTGGGTAGATGGCACTTAACGCGTCTTTACGCGTCATCTCACCAGAAACAGTCAACGCGCCGAGCTTCCTCCTATCTCATCTCATCCTGTCCGATCTTCCACAATTTGGTCCCGCATCACGCCGTAGACCTTTCCATGTGCGTTTCCGCATTTCTCCCACGACGTCCTCTTTGCTCCCGTAGACTGTCATTCAATTTGCACGACGACAGTCACCCGAGACGATGAGGTAAAACGGCCTGGCCCTATTGTCTTCTGCGAAGCAGCAGGCGTTGACATGTTAAACAGTTCCCCCCCTCGTGGCAGCCCATCGACGGGCGATCACGATGCCACACGTTCAAATCGGAAGCGCTCGCGAACAAGTGGCCGTGATGTCGGATCGTCAATGCCATCAAGCCCTATGCCATCGTCTCCCCCCGCACATTTCGACATCGCTCATGGCGTTGAAGATGACGATGACTTGGAAGACGAGCCAGAAATTCAGGATGACATCGATGACCTCGATGAGATGGCGGACGACGATGTCGACCTGTTCCAAGAGGGTTATGAGGGCGATTACCGCTCCCAAGAGAATGATGCCTACGAGGGCATTGGCTTGGATGACGAGGGCGAATACGATGATATGGACGCAGCACAACGACGACAAGTGGAAGCAGGCCTGGCTCGACGCGATCGAGAAATCGCTCGTCGGCAAGGGCAGGGACTTCCCAGAGCCTTTCTTCCCGACGAAGATGGGGACATGGACATGACTGCCCAGCCTCGGCGACGTCGTCACCACTATGACGAGGATCCGGATGATGACATGGACATGGACGTCATGCAGGAGGAACTATCTTTGGAAGCGCTTCTCGACGTCAAAGCCGCCAATTTAACTGAGTGGGTTGCAACGCAGGCTGTACAAAGGTCCATCAAACGAGAGTTCAAAGCCTTTCTCACGTCATTTACCGACGCCTCTGGGCATTCCGTTTACGGCAATCGCATCCGTACCCTCGGTGAAGTCAATGCTGAGTCACTGGAGGTCTCCTATTTGGACCTCACGGAGAACAGATCTACTTTGGCGTACTTCCTTGCTAACGCGCCTGCGGAGATGCTCAAATTATTTGATGAAGTTGCCATGGACGTTGTGCTGCTTCACTACCCTGACTACGAGCGCATTCACTCGGAGATCCATGTTCGCATCTTCGAGATTCCGGTGCACCATACACTGAGACAGCTCCGTCAGTCACACTTAAATTGTCTTGTTCGCGTCAGTGGTGTTGTCACGCGACGCAGCGGCGTGTTCCCTCAGCTCAAATACGTCAAATTTGACTGCACCAAGTGTGGGATCACACTGGGTCCCTTCCAGCAGGAGTCCAATGTCGAAGTGAAGATTACATACTGCCAGAGCTGCCAGTCACGAGGTCCTTTCACCTTGAACTCAGAAAAGACGGTATACCGAAACTACCAGAAGTTAACTCTGCAAGAATCACCGGGCACGGTTCCTGCCGGACGTCTCCCGCGGACACGTGAGGTCATCCTGCTGTGGGATCTTATTGACAAAGCCAAGCCGGGTGAAGAGATTGAGGTTATTGGAATCTACCGAAATAATTACGACGCCCAGCTAAACAACAGAAACGGCTTTCCTGTCTTTGCTACCATCCTCGAGGCTAACAGCGTGATCAAAGCACATGACCAGCTTGCTGGTTTCCGCATGACCGAAGAGGACGAGGAGGAGATCCGAAAGCTTGCCCGGGACCCCGCCATAATTGACAAGGTTATCAACTCCATGGCTCCTAGCATCTACGGCCACAGAGACATCAAGACCGCGGTTGCCCTGTCGTTGTTTGGCGGAGTGGCCAAGACGACCAAAGGTCAACATCACGTTCGTGGCGACATCAATGTCCTTCTGCTAGGTGACCCCGGCACGGCCAAGTCCCAGGTTCTCAAATACGTGGAAAAGACGGCTCACAGAGCTGTGTTCGCTACAGGTCAAGGAGCCAGTGCCGTCGGTTTAACAGCCAGCGTGCGCCGTGACCCGTTAACGAGCGAATGGACCCTCGAAGGCGGTGCCCTCGTTCTCGCCGACCGAGGGACCTGTCTAATCGACGAATTCGACAAGATGAACGACCAGGACAGGACATCTATCCATGAGGCCATGGAGCAGCAGACAATATCAATCTCCAAGGCAGGCATCGTGACGACCCTCCAAGCGCGGTGTGGCATCATCGCCGCTGCTAACCCCCAAGGCGGCCGCTATAACTCCACGATGCCCTTCTCAGCCAACGTCAACCTCACTGAGCCCATTCTATCACGTTTCGACATTCTCTGTGTTGTTCGCGACACCGTCGAGCCAGAGGAAGATGAACGACTGGCCCGCTTCATCGTCGGCTCTCACAGCCGTAGTAACGCCATCATCTTCGCCGACCAAGACTCCGTGCAGGTTGAGGACTCCTCCGCTCAGCCCGAAACGCAAGCCACAGGCTCAACCACCAAAGAGGGCGAGATCCCACAGGAGCTGCTGCGTAAATACATCCTGTATGCTCGCGAGCGGTGTCAGCCGAAGCACTACCACATGGACCAAGACAAGGTCGCCCGCCTCTTCGCCGACATGCGAAGAGAGTCTCTGGCCACAGGGGCTTATCCCATCACGGTAGGTCCGATCTCATCCGCACACCTGCACTCAAACTGACTGGCTATCTGCAGGTGCGTCACCTCGAAGCCATCATCCGCATCAGCGAAGCCTTTTGCCGGATGCGGTTATCCGAGTACTGCTCCGCGCAGGACATTGACCGAGCCATTGCCGTGACAGTGGAGAGCTTCGTCGGAAGCCAGAAGCTCAGCTGCAAGAAGGCCCTGTCTCGAGCTTTCGCCAAATATACCCTGACGAGGTCGGGCGCCAGTCAGCGGAGCAACCATTCGCAAAGGCGGGCTACGGCAACTGCCTCGGCCTAATGAGTATTGGGAAGGTTTCGGGTTTTTGTTTTCTGGGTGTGAGCTTGTATGGGCATTGATCCGTGTTGCGGAAGCGGTGGACTCATCCGGAGGTTGTACGGTCAGCTATGAGCATGAATATTGTATGTAGTGAATGTATATTGAAACCTATGATTCTTTGTGACTGGAACACGCGGTGCAGCTGTGCATTTCATCAGGCTGGACCTCTCGTGTCGTCAAGGTCTGCGTGACTCATATCACGACATGTTGTCGGCTTCAACACCATCTGGCCACGCTGCTACGTTTTTATCGTATTGAGTCCAGTCAAGCTGATTTTTTGTCCGTAGCTATGGAAACATATGGGGGGTGGCCATCCCAGGAGCCATCTTCAACGTTTACACCAGCCAGCATGCCGCTGATATAATGTCTGACTCGACAGCAAAATTGGCACTTGCACCTAGGAACGCGTACTCGAGTGCGACGCGGGAGTTTGTCGAGTCGTTTGCAGCGCAGATGCGGAACCAGATCATTGATATCTTCACTGGCGCTCTGAGGAGGGTGTTCCTCGTGGGCATTGATCTTTGAAGTCCTGGATGTGCCCTGTCGTCAGAATAATCGCGCTCACCACTGCCAACCAAAGGTATCCTTGTGCACTGATTGAAGTGTCTGGGCCGACCGCCAGCTGTAGAGATGTTTGGTTGGCGAGCCCGTAGGATGCGGCAATGATTGCATCTCGAAGCAGTCCATCCCCGCCTTTTAATTCGTTATAATAGAAGCTCAACACCTGCATTAGCAAACCCTCGGTCCAGATTCCCAATATGTGATTCATTGCGAGGGCAACCATTGATATCAAGAGTATTAACATCCATGTTTGTTCGGACGAGATTTGTCCTGACGGTATAGGCCGCCAAGGCTTGTTTATCCGATCTTCTTCAATAGATTCGGGCGACGTTTGGTTTGAAAGATCGAAAAGCAAAAGACTGTAAAGATTGAAGAATAAGACTTTGGGTCCTCGTTTTGCAATGCGGACAACCGATGATGGTGATCCAATCGTCATACTGGGACTAGCCAGGGCGCTCAAGGGCCCGAAGAGAGTGTTGAGCACAGCGAAGGTGAGAAAATTGTTCTCGTTAAAGCCCCATAGAATCATCAACATTCTGAGCCGCTGGGGGAGAATATAGCTGCAATTCGATTCGCAGCCTTCCTCTCTTCTCTCACTTCTCCGTCAGCAGCAGCAGCGCGCGAGCATGCGACGTCAGTCAGGCCCATGATTTGGGCAATTTACTCGTCTCCCTATCTGCATGGTACCTTTTGCCTCGACCTGTCTGAAAGCCTTGTTGAATACGCGAGTGGGATTCGCACTGATGCCTCGGCCGGAAGGATGGCCGGTGTCTGCATGCGTGTGTTGGCGCTCGTTCACGTTGTCACCTCAGGATTGCCAAGGCCCATGGGGGCCCCTCGGGCCCCGGTCTGCCACTAGTTGGGCCACGGGCCAGAAAGATGTCTGACCTTTGCTGTTCTTCCCAGGAGCGTTGTATTTGGGTCAAGTCCATTTGAGCTGTTTTCCAGAAATGACGTACGCCTGATCGGGATTGAACAGCACAGGCAACCCCACGGGAATTCAAAGCTCTCCTTGCTCCTGGGTGATGACCCAGACGATCAACGCTTGATCCTTTCAGAGAATCTTCAAACAACGCCGAGCTCTTGTTTCCGCTTCTTGTACTCCGTATTGACTCGCACCTTCACGTCGCCAAAATATCTTCCGAGAGCTACGATGTTGTTGTTATCGGTGGCGGCACCTCAGGCCTGGTGCTTGCGGGGCCAGCTTGATCAAAGCCGATGTGCTGGTCAGGACTGTGCATAAACTAGGAGGCGAAGCGGCAGAAAGGGTTCACGCCAGATTGAGGAACTTGCCGTGCCGACTACATACTTGAGTTTTGAAGAGGGTCACAGCAAAGCTGGACATATATGTTAGCTGTGGTTTACTGCAATTTAACTTGTCGAACTGAAGCAGAGGTTGGTGCTGTGATGGAACGTACAGCTGGCGCGAGCCGCTGGTGTTATGATCAGACTGAATCGTCAGTTGATGTTCTTGCGAGTGAGCCATGATCTGTTGTGATGCTGCAGCTACTGATAGGCGGCGTTCATGCCTTTGGCGCATTGCCGTATTGGTCAAGTCGCCGCAGCCAGCCTGATCATCGTGTACAAGAGTGCTATACCTCATAGCCCTCCAGCGCCTCCCTCCTCAAGCATGTTCCACGGATTGTCTGACATTTCCTGGGAACAGTGTCGCACTTGGAATTGTCGTACGCGCGATTCGAGCGACCACTTTTTAGTCTTTCGAGAAGGCATCTGAACAGACAGCAGCTGGTTTTGGCCTGAACTATTTGAAGAATTAGGCAATGGGCCTGTGCTCGAGGTCCGTTAGAAGTGCTGCTCTGGAACAGAAGGAACATTCGGTTCTTTCCACATTACAAGTGCCTTGGCTTTTAGTTCATCCAGGACGCAGAGTTCGACGATGCCGTACTTCCTCTCCACCTCTGGACGCTGACAGCTTTGTGACAGTTTGCTCGACAATCCGCGAGATGCAGACAGAGCCTCTGCATGCGACATCGCAGATGAGCTGACATCAAGTTTGGGCATCTCAACGATGCTTGACAGAGATGGGTGTGCGCTCGGTACAATTACAGAAATAACGAGGCTCAAAGACGTCAAATTTGCGGACGCTGCCGTGTTGTCACACGCCGCGCTTCCTTACCATCAAGCTCTCATCCTCGACAACTCCATGGTATTGCCGAGCCAGGTTCTCATTCCCCGCGATGGACGAGGCTTGGTCCACTTCAATGACCCTTCGGGCCCAGTCCTCGTTGTCAAGGTGCCTCGAGGCGAGAACCTCGAAGCCCAGCCGAATATACAGCTTGTGTGATTCCCGGCTGGAAACAATATATGCCGTGCGAGCATCACCGTCAGTCATATCCAGCGCCTTTTGCAAGAGCTGTGTTCCTACACCTTGTCCCTGCCGCGCGGGATCGACCATCAGGTGCTTGATGTCTCCATTGTGACTGCAGTCAGACATGAGCTCACGGCGGGTAGCAAAGCGAGCTTACATGCATGGGGCTGCCCGGCGGAAGACCGTTCGTAGCATTCGTCCATGTGTGCCTCAGTATCTTGAAGCTCTTGCCACAAATCCCGTAGGTGGTCTTTCGGGGCGAACAAAGCAGCGACGCTCATGGCATCCGAACGGCTCGACTCGGCGCTTTGGGAGCCCACGACCGTCGAAGTGCCTTCTTGAATGTGGAAGCGGATGAAGCCGACGGAATGTTGCCCATCTTGGGCCAGAAGAAAGATGTTTTTGGGATCTTGTAGTGCTCGTTCCGTGGATGCGGGTATGATGCATCGTGGATGCGACTTGAGGAAAGCAGCGTAGAAGTCATGATACGGCTCTAGGGCCCTCTCGTGGATCCGCGCAATGTCATGAGCATCGACAGCTGATGCACGTCGGATAACGAGGTTCAACATCATCACGGCGCGGCTTTGCCTCCTTGGACGGTTGAGCTCTTTTCCGCGCAGTGTCGGCTTTTCTGCTGATTTTGGGGTCCAGCAGGAAGAAAGAGGGGAAGCTCATCGAACGGCCAAAGCTGGCCTGGCCTCTTCTATGCCACGGTCGGGAGAAAGTACGGTTTCGTCACAAACACAACTGGAGGACGTGGCTTCGCTTTAGAGTCGGAAGATGGACCCAGGTGGAGGGTCCACCCTATGGTAGGGTAGCTGGTCATGGCGGGGTCGAAGGGGCGGCGCTTCGGGGCGTCTAATCCACAACCTAGGGGCGGGCCAGTTAGTGGTTGCGCCGGAAAATGGACCCCTCTTTAGCGCCTACTACCGTGCTTAGCAATATCACTCAAACAAAAGTGTGCCTCACAACACATAAGTGGGCACGGTACTAATTGAGATCCATAACCTATTATTAAGACCTACACCCGAAATTACTGCTTTTGTAGTTATAGCTTTAGGTGACCTTGTATAATGCTTAATTTCCTTATAATTATAAAGCCCCTAAGTCCCTAGTATAGCACTGCCTTATAGCTGAGCGTTATGCGCTTTGGTGCCCTTTATTAAATGCTCGGGGCGCAGCCCCTCTAGGCATCCACTGCGACAAAAAGAAGCACCACCCACTGACGAGTCTGACATCACCGCCATCAGCTACGTGAACTGCTCACTACCTAGGCTCCTCCCCCATCTACTATGTTTACAAGATTTTATACTTTTCCATGCAATCATCTCATCAGCAGCATCTTTTCTTCCAGCCTGCACACGAGGCCACAGATGGAACGCTGGTACTCCGGGCAGACCCTACTGCGACGCGTGTTTCCGCGACGACCGTGTCAATCAAGTTCTCCGTTTTTAACGCGAAAATCTCGCATGTTCTCAACTTTGCCCTACTCAAGGATGTCAGCCTCAGAGTTTGATTATGGGTATATTGAAAACGTGGAAAGACTTAACGACTATCGGCCGGGTGGTTATCATCCCATTCAAATCGTCGATCGTCTTCACAAGCGATACCGCATAGTACACAAGCTTGGCCACGGCTCGTTCTCGACGGTCTGGCTTGCTCTTGACGAAGGGACGTCAAATTACGTCGCCGTTAAAGTTGGCACCGCAGATGCAGACACGCGAGAGGTAGATATTCTATCTCAGCTTACTACAGGAGTCGCGGACCGCAGCCACGCCGCCCACAAGGCGTCGATGATCCCTACGGTCATCGATCGCTTTAGTCTTGATGGCCCCAATGGGACTCACCCTTGTTTTGCAACAGTCCCGGCGAGATGCAGTCTTATGGATGCGAAAGAGGCGTCAAAACCGGGACTATTTGAGCTTGATGTTGCTCGGTCTCTAGCTGCCCAGCTTGCCCTAGCCATTTCTCTTGTTCACTCGCAGGGTTATGCCCATGGAGGTACGTGGTTCTCATCCTCATTGCCACCTCTCTAATAATGACAACGTCCTCCCCTAGACCTTCATCTTGGCAACCTTCTTCTTCAGCTACCTCCTTCTCTCAACGATCTCTCAGTGGATCAGTTGTATGCTAAGTTTGGAGCTCCAAAGCCAGAGCCTGTCGTCCGTCTTGACAAAAACTCAACCTCTTCAGCAGCTGGGGTTCCTTCATACGCTGTCCCTGCTGTGTGGCTTGGAAAAGCAAGTGATAAAATCACCATAAAGGAGGCAAAGATATTACTTAGCGACTTCGGTGTCGCCTTTCGCCCGTCAGATAAGTCGCGGTTTGAATCGTATACACCCCTCGTAATCCGTCCGCCCGAGGCGTTCTTTGAACCGACGACGCCTCTCTCCTTTGCGTCAGATATATGGAGCCTCGGCTGTACCATCTTCGAGTTACTTGCTCACAGGTCTCTTATCGACGGATTTCTTACGCCTCAGGACGAAATTACGGCACAGCAGGTGGATTTACAGGGACCTCTGCCGTTGGAGTGGTGTAATAAATGGGAAAAGCGGTTCGAATGGTTCGACGAAGCGTGGAAACGGCTCAGTAATGAGTGTGACATATGGACGTGGGATAGGCATTTCGAGGAATGGGTACAAGAGCCGAGGCAGTCTTGTGGTATGAGTGTTCTTGATGAAGAAGAGAAGGCCGCGCTGTTTGAGCTGCTACACTGGATGCTCGCATGGAGGCCTAGAGAGCGGCCAAATGCAGCGGATGTGTTAAACACGGCTTGGATGAAGAGGTGGGCTTTACCAGCGTACGAGGAGAGTCGGAAGGCTTGGGCATGACGTTTTGCACTGCTTGCACAGAAAGCTGACTTTCGAAAGCGGTTTGGTTGTCTGGGAAGTAGTTTTCAATGATTTGCGCGAAGTCTTAGGTAGTTGTTGTGACTCATATTTTGTCAAAGAGTGCAGTGTTCGACACTCATAAGCGCGTACTCAAGAAAGTGCATTTTTCTCAGTATTGAGCCGCGCGCAGGCAGGGGTCAATGTGGATGTACGATGAGTAGGGAAAGGACTATCCCATAAGTCCCCGTGGCCCAGATGATTTTGCTTCCGCAGCGCCGGGAATAAATTCACCGAGGCAAATAGATTATCTAGAACGACGTGATGTACAGCAAGCGATAGTAGACCTAATAGGATGGTGACAACCCTTTGTGTCCGCGTCAATACAACGGCCCGGCCAGCTTCGTCGGCCGGCTCTCTCGAGTCTCATTTTATCTATTTGGTGCTACATAGATCTATTCGGCGTCAATGAAACGAAACTGAACAGGGGACAGCGATGAACCCTGAGGTGGTCCGGCTTGAGGCAGGGAGCGGACCTCAGAGTGCGGGCGATTGGCCTGACTGAAGTGCAGAACCGGGGGAAACCCGGGTAGGGCACGCAGCACACAAGTGGCCTTGCTGAAACAAAGGAGCGCCAAAGAAAAGCGCACAAGCGGAGAAAGAGCAGAGGAAGGGCGATTTCATCTTCATAACCATACTAGACATATCACCACTTGTTTGCCGCGCGTTCACTTATCACTCTGTGCATCCGCCCTCTGACAACGAAGAAGCGGGGCGACTTTCGAAGCAGACAAGACAGCTGTCATATTACTCCTCACGCGGAATTGGCGACAAACCGCAGGATTCGTTCACTGTCAGTATCAAAGGGGACATCGTCCGCTCCAAGGACCGGGTGAAGACTCTAGGCGTGATTATGAGTACCAATTTCTGCTTCGAGCAATGTTTCCTATGAAAAATGTTGAGAAAACTACCATGACTGATTCGAAGCGAGATCGATCAGGTTACTAAACTTCAGTGCCCTTTTTCAACTCTGTTGCGACTCTGTCAAAGAACCCCAGTTTTCCAATAGAAAACGCACCAAAAGTGTAGGCTAAAGCCTGGTTTAAGTTGTTACTGAGGCAGGTTGAGAGCAGGTTATCTTCACCCTCCACTGACTTCACCATTTCAACATAGTCTCGCCGCTCGCGCCATGTTTCTCTCACGCTTTCCTCCAGGGGGTACCCATCTTGGTCGTAATGTTCGGGTAAGTCAAACGCCCGAGGCATGCATGAAAGGAACTCGGGGTAGGCAATGAGTCCCCAAGGGACCGTGCATGCCCCCTCCCAATCAATGATTCCTGTCACGTTAAAGCTGGCTTCGTCGACCATGATGTTGCTGTGAAGGAAATCATCGTGGCACAGAGGAAATGGTCCCTCGTTGCGGAAAGGAAGTAGATTGGCCATGCTTTTGATCTGCGAAGGGAATTCGTCGATGATTCTGATAATCTCTTCCGCCGAAATTGGGCCTCTCTGCATCATTTGGGTAATTTCTTCCTTGTCGCGCTTGAACTTGGCCTTGTCGGCCCATGCCTCAAAAAAGGCCGCCGCTGTATCGAACGGACCGCCGATTCCCGGAATAGGGCCCGCGTCGTACCCGCCGTCCTCCCTTCGTGTAATAGCTCCGATTTTTGGGAGTCGCAATGACGTCAACTGGACCTACTACAGTAAGTTGCTATACAGTCAGGTCAAAAAGGTGGGTGCCCAGGAACGAACATGACACTCAGCGACAGATCGATAGAAAGTTTTTCGGTACTCTACAGGTATCTCACCACGATGTACTTCGTGAGCATCCCAAGCAATAATACCGGGGAGTACTTCAATGAGCATGAACATAGCATTAACAACATTATTCATGTCTGTGTTGTGGGCGAAGACTCGTGGTACCCGTAAGCTGGAATTCTCTTGAATGAACTGCATTGTTGCAACTTCGTCCTTCAGTTTTTTCTCGTAGAAACATGAGGATTTGCTTCGTACGATGGAAATTCGGGCTGCCCAACAAGTTTTATCGGAGAACTGAAGTTGACGGACGAGGTGGTTGAGTCCGCTCGCTATCTGGTCCAGGGTTACACATGCTAAGCCGCGGTTGGCATCAGAGGCTATTCGACACAGCTGATCCCAGTTGACTTGGTTGAAACAAGCGATAGTTTGTTCATCACTTCTCTGAAGAAAATCCTGAACTGTTGTCCAGGAGCTTGGGTGTTTGACCATGGGCAGCCAGCTTCGAAAGAAATCGATGGTATGCTTCACAGATCTAGCGACTGAGGTGGTAGAGGAGGGCTGATCGGGTCTATATAGGAGGCGATTGTCAAGGGCTGAACCCCTCCAGGGGGCTACAGCGATGATGTCGCATCACAACACATAAGCGGGCACGGTGGATGCCTAGAGGGGCTGCGCCCCTGTTCTGGCTGAGTGCAGGCGCGCTGATGCGGGTGCACAACCAACATGTTTCTTGAAGCCAGTCAACTACCACTTATGTCAGAATTCATTTTTTAAGCCGCTGGAAATCTTTTCCAACCAACGCCCAATACGAGATGTTACAGTAGTAGTCTGACAGGGTATGGCAAGGGCTATGCGTAATGTAGAAGTGTTTGTTGGTGCGAGGGGGCCACCACAACAGGGCTCAGGCAAGGCCCCTCAGGGATACGACCGAAGTAAGATACCAGGCTTTTCACGAGCAGCTTTCTAGAGATTCCTTGAGATATTTGATTTCTTGGAGATCTTGCGGAAACGGCCACGCGGCGCCTAAAACTAGCTTTTTACCGCGCTCTATCAGAGTACCCGGGTGATATGGACCAAAGACGGCGACTGAGACTGAGTGATTGCCTGTGCGAACATGGCCGTTCACTTGTTCGCTGGGCGGCTTGCTTAGGGACATGAGTTCAATACGGCCAACTTTCCAGCTTCCTGCAGATGTGATAGGCCACGTTCGACCCTCCGCGCCTTCGCGGCAAAATGCTACGATGCACCGCAATCAGAGCCCGGTGCATCCGAATGTTCGAAGCACCCTGCAGCCAACTTGTGGTCATCCCACGACATCGAAAGACCCTTCACACAATTTGAATCCTTCCCGGTCCATGTGCTTTGGCCTACAAGGCAAAGATCAGCGGCTATTACATGCCTCTTGCATTTGCAAGTTTGAGGGGAGGGGATTCTAGGCAGCAGTCACTGATTCTCACTTCTAGGCAGACTGATCATGCACATACGTGGTATCCAGTGCTGCGCCGCGATCAGGGAGATGGCCCAACAACCAGTGTCGCAGTGGATGCCTAGAGCGGGCTCATAAGTGTCGCGTCACAACACATAAGCGGGTACGGTATTTTGTCACATCACAAAACGGCACAGCCGACTGGCCTTCTAACAATGCTGTTGGTTACCCCTATATAGAGGGTGTGACACACCCCCTAGCTCCTAGAGACCTGTACATAAGAGGTTCTAGAGCTATGTTTCCACGGTCTTCTTGGTAGCCTATTGCCTACGCAGGGCGAGATAGAGCGTGCACTATACGAGCTGCGTGTTTCTCAGGGTTTGAACACACTCCTAGGCGGGCTATGCAGGGTTATGCAGGGAAGTTACTGGTCTAGGCCACTAGACCACCCGGACTCATAACTATCACATCAAAAAACGGCACAGCCGACTAGCCTTCTAATGATGCTGTTAATAACCCCTACATAGGCAGTGTGACATATTTCAGTGGTCTTCTGTCGTGGTAGGTCACGTTCAATAATAATTCGTGGATACGGCACTGTAGCGTGAAAGACAATCATTAGCGCCGTCTTCAATGTAGAAATGGTATACGCACCGTGCGCGAAATGAAGTGTGTCATGGTGAAAAGTCAATGGGATCTTTTCAGGATCTGAAGTAAGACAAATGCCAGTCTGTTTGGCAATTCTTCATCTCATAGTATTGCCAATATCTTTGTGGAATATGATGAAAGCCTTATTAGGCTCACTAATAAAAATGTCGAGAATTTGTGTTTTAGGAGATCCTTTTATATCAAATGTAATAAGCTTCGCTTTTGCGTCATGAAGAGCTCTGCGAGCTTGAAATACCGGATTGTATTGCAAGTGCCTCGTTTGGAGAAGCAAAGAATGTGGCTTAAGAGAACAGAGCATTGCTCTAGGTATTTGAGATCATTTGCGTAAAGGTGGTAAGTGAAACTTAGGAAAGAAGAGCCGTTGATGCTGAGTTGTACAGCTCCGGAGATATTTGAATTCGCTCCATGTGGCCCCTGATTGCTTTGACAGGGTGGGAGGTGATGGAAAGGTGCGTCTCCAAGCCACTTCCATAATCATGTTCAGAACGCAGCAGTAAAGTCCCCAGCGCCTTAACTTTTCTCAATTTGCTTGCAGCCTGACAAACATTTCTCAGATGCAAGTAGTTGATCTGCCATGAATTACAGCTCTCAACTCATAATCGAAAACATAATCTTGCCCAGTCGCAAAACCACTCCAGCATTGGTAAAAGGCAGATCCTGTAGGGCTACGAGGATGACGAGGCCGTGACCTCCTTCGTTTGGCGAAGAGGTAATGCTGATTTTGCGACTTTGAAGTAAACACGAGCATACATTTGCCTTATAGTGGCATTGGTCCTCGTCTTTTTGCTCCTGCTCGCGATACATCAGACGTGGCTCATTCTGCTCTTATGGTTGACTTCACGTCTGAGAACGACATCCTATTGGCTACATCCTGTAGGGCTATCTAGATTCATGCTTACAATTTACAGACGCTCATTCGCAAATGTCCCCCTGCTGAGACTCTCATTACGAAGTAAAAAAAAAAAGGAAAGATGAATGGTTTCAGAATACAAGCGCTAGATATCGTTGAAGATTGACTCATTAATGCTCCCTGCTTCCCACCAAGAAAAATTTCTGTCGCTGCTGCCGCCACCGCCAGCATTCAATCGCGCATCATGGTAGACCAAGCCTGTCATGTTGTCAAACTGGGATGTGTCCGCATAAAGCCAAGGAGTCGTATTAAAAGTCAGGCAGTCGGCTTGCCCGGCGCTCGACTCGGTAGGGGCTCGCTGAGAGTGCGGTGCGGCTGTCGCTGCGGCCTTGTAGGACAACGTTGGTGCGTCCTGCCCACCGTCGGCACAATCGACTGTGATCTCTGGTGACGTCGCCACAACAATGTCGAGGGTTGATGTTTCGTCCAGCTCTTCATGGGCCACTGATAGGGAAAGAGATGCATCGAGCAGGCCCGTGCTCGCCAGATCACGAGGGTCGACCCTGCAATTGAACTGGAGTATCGCCCACATTAGAGGTACACTGAGATGTATTCTCGAAGGCATCCATTCTTCCGCATCTTCCGTGCCAGAGCCAGCGGCAATACGAGTCATCTTGTCCAAGTCTGCATCCTGTGCGTTGTGAATGAGTCAAAAGAACTGCGAAAATGACATAATGTCGCAGGAATGGCAGCTTACTAGTGCTCTGCATGCTGGCGAAAATGGGATGAAGCCCTTTAAAAACTTCTTGCACTTTAAGAAATCCACATTAGATTTATGCTTCAATTTTGGAGCGGCTGCACAACAATAGTAGAGGTGCACGGTGGCTGCAATCGCTGCTGCATATCCGAGAAAGGGATCGGTGAGAGAGACCTCTTTGTCGAGGACCATGTCAATCAGACGAACAATCCATGTGGCATGGATCAGCGCCAATTCAGAAGATCGTCTCCAAAACGTGTTGGGTATAGTCAAATTGGGGTTGTGTTGAGCGCCAACAATGTACAGAAAGGGATGATTCAAGACAAGCGGTATGACATGATAGGTGAACTGCTCTTTCAACCAGGTGGCCCAGTAGTCGGGATTCATCTTCAAGTCTTCGATCTTGCGTTCCCAAAATTTGACTGATTGGTAGCGGTGACACATGGGAACTCTGTTCTCAAAGTCCATAAAATCCGACACGACGGCAGCGTACATCGAGTCTCTTCTCCACGGTTCGCGAAAAACACCTCGGGCACAGTCCGACACATATTTCCTGACACGACTCCAGACCCATCCAATATGAACGCTGATGTTCCAGATGCCAGGCTCGTTGGGCACTGTATGACCCAGATTGTCGGTGGGCAAGGGAGGGAGCTTTTGATTGACGTCCGATGAATGGGAGCGGTCTGAATCAATGAAAGGTCCTGATTGACGCCAAATCTCGGTCGGGGCAATCAAAATACCAGTCTGGCGCCCGTGATACTGTTCAAGAACTTGCAAGCTCCAGAAAACTCTCTTCTTCCGTTCTCCAATTCCGTCATTCGAAACGTATCCAGCATCCGAATCGAGCAAGGCAGATTGGCAGAGCTGAAGTGCAAGTCCCAGATGGAACTGGCCAAGGTGAGCATTGCCATCTGCACCGTGTTCGGGTCTGTTCAGCCATGACATGCAACCATCACAGGACACGAGTTCCAGGAACGATTCATACCTAAGAAAGAACAGTAGGATAGTAGACACAGACTCTCGATTGTGACGAGACCGACGGAGCCATTCGCTATGCGAATCATGATCAAGCTTCGGGCGTTGTCGCCATAAATCTGCAGCTCATCGCAATTTCGTGCGAATCGTGAAGCAACAGCCAGGATGCTGCAGGCAAGCTCATCAGTCAGGGCACTGACATCGCTCACCTCATCCCGCTCAAAGCACCAAATTGGCTGTCGGTGGCAGTATTGGAAGTATAGTCGAATGCCGAGGGCAATCTCGGGCGGCCCCGGCCGAAAATGCGACGTATTGGATTCATAGCCGAGATTCGAGGGGGGGCGATCGAAAGGAAACGCAGATTGAGCCTCGTTGGTGGAAGGAGACACCGACGCCGATTTTTCCGAAATGACGCCTGTCTCGATCGAGGGCGGATCTTGACGCAGCGTTTGGGTTGGCCTTTTAGATACCCAGTCAGCAGGTCGAAAACATGATAGGACTGAGCGCTGCAGATTACAACCTCCCAGTCAAGAGAAGATTCAACTTCTCTTCCAAATGCGCCAGTCGCTCCTCCTTGAGCTTCGTTCAGCCCGCTGGCATCGTGGCGAGGCGCGAGTCAATTCTTACCGATGGACCGTTTCGTGCCTTGGCGATTGGCGGATAAGAGCATGCTTGGTTAAGTCGAAGACAGCTCGAGCAAGCAGGTTTCTCCGCCGGACATCGTATTTTTTTTCGTCTGTCAAGCTGTTCAGCTTCTGCTGTTATGCGATCGCGGGAATGGGAGCAGGCAGGAAGGTGAAGGTGAGGGAACAGGTAAGATGGGAAGGAGCGAACCTGCATGTGAGGCAGGCGTGATGTGACCTTCGCCTCCCACGAGAAGAAGCGCTGCCCAGCTTTTCGCCTGGTTGGCTCATGCTACCGAGACCTCCAGGCTCGACTCTGTCGACAACGTCGCAAAAAGCCTGTTCGGCAACACATGCCGGGAGTGGCTGGGTTTTGAACATGGCCGTCGCGGCTTATCGGCGCCACCCTTCCTTTCTCAGGTGGAACTAGCAGACGCATGGCGCCCGCGTCAAGTGCGGGGGAATTGATAAAGAAATGCGGAACATGACCCTCGATACAACGCGATGTGGAAACATTGGCCGATGAAAGAAGACGCCTAGTGTTCAGGTGTGGCCGCATCACTCGCCGTCTCGAGGCAGCGCGACCTGTGGTTGTGGTGAGCGGAGTGAATCACACTCTGCAGCCGTCGACATGCCACACGTAACGCAAGAATGAGTGAGTTCAGGGGAACTCGATGCTGTCTTAGAACGAGCGAGTCCATGGCGGCGAGAAGCATCTCATGGCTATCATGTTGACATTGGCCGCACGGTCAAAAAAAATTCTTTTTGCATGTAAAAGCCATAAATACTTCCAATTGTTTTTAAATTGACTTTTCGCTCATAAATATAAATGAGGGTGTTGAGGGCTTCTTGACGGTTCCTGATCCCGCTGTAGTAGAAAGATTTTCCACGAATAATACTTACAGAGACTGACCTCAGAACTCGTCTTCGTTGAGGCGTAAATACCCAGGTCAAGACATAGCAAGCGGGCACCAGATTGCTTGTCATCTGCGATCTTCCCTGGTGTCTGCTGACATGACAAGCTGTTGGGCACGGGTCATTGCAATGCTTGCTTGAAGGAAATCATGAACCTCCAATTATATGATCAATAATTGCTTTTCGGCCATTCGCTGGCCTGAAAGAGATGTGCAGCACAGGATCGTACCAATGCCACGACTTTTCGAGACAGCTACGATTATATGACTAAGAAAATGAGCCAAAGCGGTGGTGACAGGCAGAAAAGCCCCATCCATATACTTTTTCGGGGCGCTGTCATATTGATAAACAGTGGAAATAATTTTCTGAGCCAGTCAACATCTCGGTGTCACATGACACCACGTATATAGCGGGGACAGCCCACCATTAGCTAGGAATCTAATCCAAGAACCTTTCATCACACATTGTGCAACCTCACACTCGGTCAATTATTGTCGGCTTGCTCCCATCTCCTATCGGCGAACAAGTTTATTTTCGCTTCCATTTTCAACCCCTCAACCAATTCTATACCGAGGTTCAGCATGACAACCAACAGAATACCTACTGGGCCGTCGCCCTTCGACACGTACCAGACGTCGTTAACGGCGAGATATTGTAGCCCACAGATGGCACGACTTTTCGGCCAACGCTCTCGCCACTCGCAATGGCGCAGACTTTGGCTGCTGCTCGCGGAGTCCGAGAGAGAGCTTGGCATCCAGACCATCACGACGGAAGCGCTCGAACAGATGAAACAACACCTCGAAGTAAGCGACCAAGACTTTGAGGTTGCCAGGGTCGAGGAGAAGATCCGCCGCCACGACGTCATGGCTCACGTACACGCCTTCGGAGCTGTTGCACCAGCGGCGGCTGGCATCATCCATTATGGCGTAAGTTGAAGTGGCGATTGGCCTCTATAATGCTAATGGATTTGCACTAGGCGACAAGCTGCTTCGTGACCGACAACGCGGAACTAATACTCATGCGTGATGCCATGGACCTTCTCCTTCCAAGACTGGCCAAAGTTGTCTCAAACCTTTGCAAGCTTGCTAGGCAATGGAAGGCAACGCCCACTCTTGCCTATACGCATGGGCAGCCAGGTATTTGTTCCTTGCATGCCCGACTCTCTCATTACGAATCGTGCTGACCATACGCTTGTTAGCTCAATTGATCACAGGTATACCGAACCCAGTGTCTATATTTCAAATCCACGACGGCTGACTTGCGTCTAGTTGGCAGGCGGGCCGCTCAATGGGCCCAAGATCTTGTTATCGATCTTGAAGAGATTGAACGCGTCCGCAATGGGTTGCTGCTTCGAGGTAAGCCGCGATACTCCAGGCGCATCAGAGAAAGAGTAACATGTTATGGCAGGCGCACAAGGAACCACGGGGACCCAGGCCTCGTTTCTCGAGATTTTTGAGGGCGACGGCTCCAAGTGCGACCAGCTGAACGCGTTATTGTGCAAGAAGACCGACTTTCCCGCATGCTACGACATATCGACGCAAACGTACACGCGCAAGGTTGATCTGCTCGTAGCCAACGTTATCTGCGGCCTTGGTCCTACGGCACAAAAGATTGCTGGAGACATTCGCCATCTGGCCGCATGGCAGGAGGCGGAAGAGCCTTTCGAAGACAAACAAGTTGGGTCTAGTGCTATGCCCTTCAAAAGGAATCCAATGCGCTCAGAGAGAATCTCTAGCCTCTCTCGGGAGCTTTTATCCAAGCAAGCAACCACGGCAAACACTCTCGCAGCACAATGGATGGAGCGCTCACTGGATGATAGCGCCGTCCGCAGAATGGATTTGCCCGAGATGTTCCTCCTGGCTGATGCCATTCTTGGGAGCTTGGATAATGTCACCGACGGCATGGTCTTCTACCCTAAGGTCATCGCTTCGCGCATTCAGGAACAACTGCCCTTCATGTGCGCGGAGACTATAATAATGAAGCTCTGTGCCAAGGGCATATCCAGGCAGGAAGCTCACGAGCAGATTCGCGTCTTATCACACCAAGCTGCCCGTGTCGTCAAGTTGGAGGGCAAGCCGAATGATCTTATCGATAGGATCAAGGCTACCGAGTTTTTCCGTCCCATTTGGACTGACCTTGACGACATGCTGAGACCCGAGCTTTACATCGGCCGTAGTGTAGAAATGACGGAACGCTACTGCGGTCTGGAAGGCGTAGCTGAGAGAAAGATTCAGCGATACAGGGCCATCTTCGAAAAGTCGGGAACGACGGAGCTCAACGTCTGACGGGGTCGAATAGATCACACCCTGGAATTGTGCGCACTCAATCCACACCACAGAGCATTTGGAGTGTCCGTGTGGATGTGTATGCTGAGACGGGAGTGGCTGAGCCAGTCGACGCTCTCTGACAACACCAAATGCCCAGGCGCAACCTTCGCCTAACACCACGTTGTCGCTCGGGACTTTAGGCATTTCTTCCGTCATGACACGCGCAGCACTTGACTGTGTGCGGTCCGATGATCCACGTTGGATGAAGTAAGTGGATGAGCGGACGATTCATTATCATAACACATCAAAAAAAGGCCTTTTCAATCTGACAGCCAAAAACTATAGAGCAGCGAGAAGACGGTCAAATGATGGATGAGAAGAAAGATGCAAAGGAAAAGAAGAAGAAAAGAAATTGCAGGCCTGCCCTGGTCACCCCTCAACCGCGACCCTGTTCATGCAGCAGTCCACTGCTGAGCAAAACTTGACGTCCTTTTCCGCCGCGCCAGCATTCTTCGGCAAAATTTGCCGCGCCGGCCAGATCTCTTCGCCAAGCTTCGTCTCCAATTGGTAATGCTCAGTCAAACTGTCGCGAACGAGCTTTTGAAAATACAGTGGTCCTTTTTCCATCTTCGGATGCATCTCGCCATTGACAAAGACGCCCGTGTTCACGTTTCTCTGCGCGTTTTCGCATAGCACCTTGTCTTCGGACATGACACGCTTGTAAAGCTCATCTATAACCTTGAACTCCTCGTCGGTTGCGTTCTTGTTTCGATAGACTTCATATCGCATGGTTGAGCGTCCAGGTCCTCGTGGTATGAACCTCTGCATCATGATAAAGTTTGGGCTGGGACAGATGCAGTCAGTCACCGAGGTTGCTTTCAAGGGACTTGAAAAGAAAACTCACTAGATGTTTAGAGAAGCGTTCGGGAAGTAGTATGTGACGGTCACGTTGAACCCCTTGGCGATTTGTTCGGGACTCGGGTTTCCATAGTGCACAATCTGGCATCCCTTGTTCTCGACAGCATAGGTCTCGAGGTTTGCTATGGTTGGTAGATCCGGATGAGTCGTCTTGCAGTGGTAGCACTCATTGTAATTGTCGGCCAGAATCTTCCAATTGTAGTCACCGTTCATCTCCCACGCATGATCAAACTTATAAGCCTCGAAATCGTAGTCGCTGAACCTCGGCTGCTCGTCCGCCTGAGCAAAGTCGTCCTCCCAGGCCCTCTCCGGCTTTTCTCCAGCATCCATATTCACCCATATGAAGCCGTTCTTGTCAATGTGCACATGAAGAGGGAACAAGCCATTCTTAGACCTATCAAAGTCCTCCAGGTCCTGGTACCCCGGTGCTTTGGCCAACTTCCCATTGAGGCCGTAGGACCATCCATGATACTTGCATGCCAGCACACTATTATGTCCTTCTTCTTTAGTCACAATAGGATATGCCCTGTGTCGACATACATTGTGGAAGGCGTTGATCTTGTCTTGGCGATCTCTGGTTATGATGAACTGGTATCCTGCGACATCGTATCGCAGCCAGTCACCCTGTTCCAGGAGTCGGGACTTGTGGGTAGTAAGCAACCACTTCTTGGAGAAGATTGCCCGTCTCTCGAGCTCGTATAGCTCCTGAGAGGTGTACCAACTAGCAGGCAACGCTCGAACGGGCGCCGAGCCCGTCTCAGGTTCCTGCGTCGAGACGGTGCTCCAGTTGAAGTAGTTTTTCAAGTACGAAGGAGCCATTGATAGAATGTTTGATGGACAAGTTTAAAAATTCTCAGAGTGATGGAATCGAGGTCAAATATTGCTGATGAAGCCGTATCTACCAATTCGGCCTTGCGCGTGCGCCTTCATCTATATAAAGCCCAATGACTTGTTACACGTCACGGGTGATCTCACCTGTGTCCTATCTGCTATCAAGACTTCATCCCTCCATCACCGCTGACTCTTCTGCACTGTTCCGACGTGGCTTTGCGGCAACGGCAATGATGGACCGAGTGCGTCCACGTGATCGGTTTTCGACGCCGACGGCCCTTGGCCCGCCACGTGATCGGTCCGGCTATGAGGGGGTCAATAACCCGAGTACTTTACGCTTTGATATGGAGAGACGATTGTGTAGGATGTGGTTGTCGGAGCAATGATACTGATAATGCATGACCACGTTGGGTAATGGAGTGCTGGGTTGGGCATCCGAGATGCTACGGAGTATACGATGGTGTCCGACGGCCCGGTCAGGCTCGGGAATGGTGAGCGATATGGCCGTGCAGAAGTCGCAGTATTGACATCACACACTCAGTATCAGCAGGTGGCAAATGTGCGAGCGGAAATGATGCCGTGCTTACGCTGTCATGGTATGCGGCCGAGCCCGACGAGGCGGACGTTTTCGCCGAAGAATCGTGATTGTGTCCTCATCATGACCGCATATGATGGCACAAGATTGGGAGTGGAACAAATGCGCGTTTGCCTGTGAGCACTTGAACGAACAGCTAGCAGTTATATTGCAATAGCTAGGTATTAACATATGAAAAGTAGCTTTGGATCATTTAGATGAACACTCACTTAAGCATGAGTACCATTTCGTCCAGGCTATCTTACACAGAGAGATACAAGGATTAAAACGCCTAAGCAATGCTGCTCGGGCAGTAGCGCACGCATCCGTTTTACCATCTTGTCTAGTAATCATTGTAAGGCACACTGGACACTGTGACACGGACTTTATAGGTGCCGCAGTGCACTAGGTCGCCCGGACCACAGGCGCCGATCGGGCGCTGCAATTACCAGTTGGCATTGTTATCTGGTCGACTGGTAGCTTATTTGACGAGCTAACACTCGCAGCGCATCAAGTCGTGGCCGCGCTGAACTTCGCGTGTGCAATTCATATGCAGGCCGACAAGCTAGAAATATCCTAGGTTCCGGCTACTTCTGACCTTGATCAAGCCAATCTGTATGTGAACCTTGTTCCTCCAAAGACTTCCGTGAAATTTGAGGCACTTTCTAGCCCTGCAAATTCCGAGATCTCTAGACTGCAAGCACGAGCATAAATACAGCTCGTATCCCCCTATTCTAATTACAACAAGGGATATATGCATCTTTGATCACCTGATCACTCCGTTGGTTTGTCCCATCTTCCCCATCTTGCAGCAGCTGCCTGATTCGACTGGCAAAACAAAGCAGTTGCTTTACAGTCTGCTCGCCTTGACTTCCTCAGCAGCCCTGTTAATCTCCTGTTCCTCCATTGCAACGAACCGAAAGGGACGCTTCACCTGCACTGCTTCTCTATCGAGGAAGACCCAGGTACGCAGACCCTCTTCGAATATCATGTCGATATCCTCGAGCTTTCTGTTTGCAGTTTCGGGGTAGAACAAGTACAGAATTGGGATAGAGAAGAACTGCATCGCAGTCCAGATGAGGTAGAATTTCCAGCCCAAATTCTGGATTCCAATAGGCGTAATCTGCACCACCATGTAGTTCACTGCCCACTGAGCGGCTACGCCGGTTGAGGCACCCTTCATACGCATAGCCAGTGAATTGATCTCGGTATTGTATAGCCATGCAGTGCCCTGCCACCCAGCGCCGAAGATTGCGTAGAAGAGGAAAATCATGGAAACTGAGGCAGCACCAACGCGGTACTTCAGCCCTTCATCGTTGGTGAATTGGCCCGTCCGTATCAGCAATGTCAAGATGAGATAGCACACAAAGCAGCCAGAAGTTCCTGTGGTTTCGAGTTCAGCGCCCAGCTCTCCCACATGGATCCAGTCTATTTGTCAACTAACCGTAGATCATGGCGCCACGGCGTCCCCATTTATCGATTAGCATCATTCCCAAGTACGAGAACAAGATATATTGTACAGAGTTAACGGCAGTTAGCAAACGAGCGAGTTTCTCCTCAAGTCCCACAGACTCCATCAACACTGTTGGAAGATAATATGAAGTTGCGTTGATGCCAATCATCTGGACGATCATATGAGCGACCAATCCGAGGATGAGTCGACGAAGGGCTCCAGATCTTCCCTTCCTGGCACCTCGACGGATCAATTCGGACCAAGTCATTCCATTCTCAACTTCGAGGTTGTATGCACGGGCAATCTCATTACACTCGGCCAGCACTTCGGGGCTGGACGGTGTGTGGTCCACCCCTCTTAGATCTGCCAGGATCATTGCGGCCTCCTCCGCGCGACCTTTAGAGATAAGCCACCTGGGCGATTCAGGTAACCAGGGGGCGGTGGCGATGATTACAAAGCAGAAAATCAGCTTCAGAGCAAGAGGAAGACGCCACGAGATGCCACCTTCAAGGTAAGAAAAGCCAAAAGTGACCCAATTAGAGAGTGAAAAGCCAGCAACATTGACAACGAGGCCTAGAACGACAAGTTTGCCTCGCCATTCGGGCCTTGTTGTCTCACTCTGCCAAACCGGAGCCGTGGCCGTGTTGAGACCGTTCCCGAGGCCAGCGACTAAGCGTCCCAAGATCATGTGAGGCAAACTGAAAGCCGAAACCTGCAATGTGGCTCCAAGAACCAAGACCATGGTACCTAGCATGACGGACCGCTTGCGCCTGAGGTAGGAGCCAGCGAGGGAGCCCGAGACAGCGCCAAAGAAGCAGCCGACTGTGTAAAGCGAAGTGATGGTTCCGCGCAGGTTCGCATCCGGATTGCCCATCGTTGTCAGAAAGTCCTTGGACACAATAATGCCACCTGTAACAGATGAGTCCTTGGTCATTTTTGGCAACATGTAAGAATCGAGGAGTAGGACGCCAGATGCGCGCGATTCTAGATCTAGACGTACTAAAGACAGCCTGGTCGTAACCGAACAAGGCCATGGACGCCGTGTAGCAAACGGTCAACCAGGTCAGCAGTGCTGTCCCCCGGATCCCGAAGGAACGGTTGAACATGCTGACGGTCGTGAAAGGTAAGTGGAAGGAAAGGACAAACCTTTCGGCCAAGTTTTGGAACGACGAAAGACATGAGCATTCAATGCTTGAAGACTAAAGGAGACAAGGAAGGCACTGATAAAGGCATCAGGCCTACCATTACAACGCTGCCGAACCCGTGGCAATGTGTCCCAGGGACACTTTGGAGCCAACGTGGGGAAAATTGCTGCTGACCCATGACATGCTGCATGGTCGGGCATCAAGCGAATCCGCTGCAGTTAGGTCCAAGCCTCTGCAAACAGTAGAGTAGAGTAGACTTGGGCTGGTAAATATAGATCATGAGCGATTTACACCTTGTGGCGGGGCGTGGCACCAGCGTTACGGCGATAGCCGTTGACAGTCGGCCTGACCAGGCTGACTAGCGGGCAGAAATTCGAGCGCCTCTCGCTCGAACTATCTGTACCGATGTACGGCCTTGTGGTAGGGTCTCGGGTGGCGCGTTTGGATCTCTAGGCCGAGGCCGGCGCGGGGAAGACGCAGGTAGGGAATCTAGGCACGGCGACAGTTAGGGCACAGCATCTGCTCGTCGAATAGGTCTGGCTGGTGCTTTGCTTGGCTCCCAAAGTACTTTGTGCCCCGTGAAGGCTTTGCCGCGACCTCCATCCTCCATTGTCTGCAAAATGACCGATCAGGAAAAACATGCAGTCCTCAACGCACCAGACGTCCTGCTCCGCCACCCGCCACCCGCTACTCACTCCATGAACTCACCGCCCACTCTTACCCCAGTGCCACTAAAGTACCCACTACCCACTTCCCGCTACGCGCTATCGGCTGCCCGCGGCCCGCTATCCACCAGGATCGTTTGTTAAGGCAGGGAGCTAACGGCCGTATCAATTTGATCGAATTCGGTGACAAGCACCCAGCCCACTTCCACGCTTTTAGAAACGAAATGGCTAGACGTTCTTGCTTGGTCTGCTGCTTGGCAACGAGCATGTCGAACTCCTCGCCGTTGGGCTCGTCCCGCCATGCGCGCCTCGCTCGTCCAAGAGAGAGATGGAATAGATTATGCACGAAGGTCGCGGCAATCGGCTGCTCAATGCAGTTTCTCAACTTGAGACGGATTTCCACATTTATTGCCACATAATGGGGCCCCGGATTTTGCCAGTCTCTGGTTTCCACGCTGTCACAGTTCAATATGTATAAGGATCCTCCTTGCTCGCATTGTTGACCACATTGACAAAGACGCGATATCATGCACATAGCTATCCAGTCTAGCCCACAAACTCCGCACTCGCGCTTTCAAAGTACCCGACATAACGCTTGTCAGCAAGTAATATGAAACAAGACGCCGCCAAGGGAGATGAAATTATCGTTGGCAGAGCTCTCGCCGAAGTGCTGCCAAAAACTGACAAATATTGGTTTCAGCGCCCTCACCTTCTGCGGCTGAACCTAGTGTTGTTGATTCCGATGTTGTCTTCGTCTGGCTTTGGATACGATGGTGCGCTTCCCCTGAGACTAGCCCCCTCCTCAGATAAGACACGGTAGACCGAACACTGTGGCTGATGTCTGAGTCAGCTTCCCTCATGAATGCTCTGCAATCTCTTCACCAGTGGAGAGACTTCTTTGGAAATCCGACCGGAGCCCTCCTCGGCACTGTCATTGCCTCTCAATCGATAGGCTCACTGCTTGCTCTCCCAATCGTGGGTGACTTCTGCGACCGTTTTGGTCGAAAGCCGATCCTGTTGTCCGGCATCGTCATCATATGCGTCGCGTCTGCGATACAAGCAGCTTCAGTCAACCTTGCGATGTTTATCGTCTGTCGACTATTGATTGGCTTCGGTGGCATGGTCAGCTCCCAGCCCAGCCCGATGTTGATCGCTGAGCTGGCCTATCCCACACATCGAGGGAAGTATACGTCGGCGTATTGGACCTTTTTCTACGTGGGTAAGTACCGAAGCATACCTGTTGGAGCATGTTAAAAGAAAGTAACTCAAATTTGCTAAAGGGGCAATCCTTTCTTCCTGGGCGACGTTTGGCACTGCAAATATGGAAGGCAGCTGGTCGTGGCGTCTGCCATCTCTTCTTCAAGCAGCATATCCACTCCTTCAGCTTGCCTTTCTGTGGTGGCTCCCTGAGTCCCCACGTTGGTTGGTTGCCAAAGATAAGCAGCGTGAGGCAGCAATGATCTTGCAGAGGTATCACGCCGGCGTCACAGATTCTGATGCCGCGCTGACGCCTCTTGTTGCTGCTGAGCTCTCGGAAATCACGCAGGCTATCAAGATGCAGAAGGATGCTAGCCAAATTGCCTGGTCTGCTCTCATTGCTACACCAGGTCTTTAGTCTCAACTTATCCCCATATTCATTAGTTTCAGCTGACACCTGCTAGGAAACAGGAAACGTACTATTATTGCCGTGTGCGTTGGGGGTTTCGCCCAGTGGAACGGTATAGCAGTGGTAAGAATTTTCTGGCAGTTATATCCTCCTCAGACTGAGACCGCATTAGGTCTCCTATTTCCTTAATCTCGTTCTCGACTCGGTTGGCATCACCTCGTCATATACACAGACTCTGATCAACGGACTCCTTCAACTCTTTAACTTCGCTGCCGCTGCTACTGCTGCCTTATTGGTCGATCGAGTAGGACGACGCAAGCTCTTCCTTTGGAGCTCTGTTGGAATGCTCATCTCCTACATCGTTTGGACAGCATGCTCTGCGGTCAACGTTACAACTGGTTCTCAGCCGGCCGGAATTGTCGTCATTGTCTGCGTATTTTTCGTTTTTTTTCACTACGACATTGCATGGACGCCGCTATTGCTAGGGTATCCTACAGAAATCTTTCCATACCACCTCCGATCGAAGGGTCTCGCTGTGGAAATGATCTCGGTGTATAGTTGCTTGGTCATCGCTGCTTTCTGCAATCCTATTGGCATTGAGAACCTTGGTTGGAAGTACTACGTTGTTTTTTGCTGCCTGTTGGTGGGAATTACAGCTATCGTGTACTTTTATTTCCCTGAAACAAAAGGTTACTCCTTGGAGGAAATAGGTGTTGTTTTTGATGGACATGCCGCGGAAACCTTCAATATCAATGTAAAGCAAGATGGTGCTAACGAGGAAAGGGTCGAGCAAGCCCAGGGAGATTGGAGCCAAAACAAGGCGTGCTAGGACTGTTGCTGTCCTGCTTGTGCTGTGGTTGGCTGTGCTGGGGTTGTTCCGATCTCGTCCGTCCATCCGCCCGTCTACCTAGGCCAGCTCCCTTTGACCCGAGACGGAGGGCCTCGACGTGATAGATGCGTCCAAGTTTTAGAAGGGCCAAATACAACGTCGGGACCATGGTGGAGCAATTTAGCGAGTTGCAGCAGACGCGAAAGAGGCTTGAGAGAGGGCCACTGGCACTGATGCGCTGAATGCAAGGGACGTAAGGGAGAGTCGATTATTCTGTAATGAGGTCTTATACTTGACCTAGATCAAGAGTCTAAACTATAAGAAACTCGGATTTGTCTTCCGTTGTCTCTCAATCACCAAGCGCAGTGTCCTCCGTCCACTCTATTGGCATGTAAGCAATCTTGCTTGCCAATTTCATTGGCGCGTTTGTTTTCAAGTTGCTAATGGCAGAATTGCGTATTTCTTACCTTCGCTTTTGCAAGCATCTACGCGGCCCCTATTAAGAAAGATACATCTTGATCCGCCGCGTCTTCATATGTCTCAATCTTATTGCGGCTCTCCGTCTGTCATTATAGTCTGGACTATCCTAGAAGCCTTACGACTGGCTACGGAGGAGAGGACTTTTCGGTCCGTGGCCTGACAAATGTTTTGACGGACAATACTACCATCTCAAAGACATTACAGGGGTGATGCTCTGCAAAAGGGCTGGAAATGTTGGGATTGACGCTGTGCTGGTGCAAAAAAGCAGCCACGCTGTCTTCGTATATGGGTGATCACCTTGATAACTGATGCCGCGTCACAACACATAAGCGGGCACGGTACTAATTGAGATCCATATCGTATTATCAATGCCTACGGCCAAAATCGCTGCTTCTATACTCGTAGCGTTGTGTAACTGTGCGCCCCGCCACTGCGCGGGAAAACCTTGATCGCCATCGCACACTCTCAGTCCCTCAAGTGAAAAGTACCCGTTACTACATTTTCGTATCGCAGAGGTCGTCATTTAGTGAGATTCAAGCAAAGTGACATGTACTTGCCGTTGATGAGATCAGCCGCAGGCGAATGCCAATCAGAGTCGAAATCCAGATGTGGATGCGCAATATACTAAATCAATGCGGATTGGTCTCACGGCCGAGATGCCACCTCTCGGCTCTGGGACGGAGAAAATGAAGGAAGGAGAAAATGAAAACCAGTGCTAAGATCACACTGCATGTACGGAGTACGCTGGCACAGAAAGTATTCACTAATATGGAGCTGACCCGTCGAATAGTGCGACATTGACGGAATACTCCATACGGAGTCCTAGGTTTTACGGGTGGCATTCCCCAAGATTTAGGTCTGAATGGGATGAATCCTCGACCCAAGACATTGCAAAGCACGAGAAGCTAACCACTACCAACAAAAGAGTGACGTGTCATCGTCTCCGTATCAGAAAGCTGTAGCAGCTGATACTACTTCGTACGGGGTGTGTGTCTCACAACATGGCGTAGACCGTCAGCAACCGGGCCTCAACACACCGAAGTGCTGCTGCAGCCAAGCGCGCGATTCAGGAAATGAATGCGACACTGTTTCTTTCTCCACGGCTTGGAACGACGCCATCAGAGATTGTTTGTCTAGCCGCCTGATATATTGATGTCCTTGTGGGAAAGGTTGACAGCCTTACTATCATCGTGAAGATTGATCGAATTGCCGAGCTAAAATGGAACGAGTTCGAACACGGTCAGCAAATCCGCTTTGGTGAGGGAAGCGGAGGTGCTTACAAGCGGTGCGGCCTTCGCCTTCTTGGAGCTGATGATGCGCTTGATGGCTTCAACGATGACGCGATAACCCTGATCCGCATCTGTCGCAAACTTGCACATCGAGATATGATCGGCGTGAATCGGCGCACTATCCACACAGCCAGGCATTCCGGCGGATTTGATTTCAACAGTCTATTCCGACGCTCAGCCACCAGGGCTCGGACTTGAGGCTCTTCAGGGGCCTTCTCACCTTGCTCACCTTGATTGATCGTATGCCCAGCTGTGACGACTCGGTCTCGTAAGAGAAAAATGCTTGTATAGCATCACCTGGGTCTTTCGAAGTCCTGCGCTTGTTCAGGACTTCGGGAAACTCTCTTGTCAGCTCGTCCAGCCTTTCGAAGTCGACTCCGAGTAGGCGCAAGCTGTGCTCTTGCGTGTCGACTTTGAAGACTTTCAAAAATCCTTCAAGCGAACTCGACCGGTTTGACCAGCAAAGACCCTCGAAAAGGAGTGCCCAAGAATATCATGCCGCGAAGGTTTTTGGCGATGGAATTCTGCGTATGAATCCTTGGCCCTCTGCTCACCGTCCACAAGGATGCGGGCGGCGACAAGTCTACCAAGACTATGACCGACGAAAATGATGGGACGATCTTCCTATTTTCGCCCAAGTTCTATGCATTGTTGTCAATCGTAAACTCGGGTGGTGAACCACATACCTTACGACGCCGCCGCAGACGCTGAAGATGTCAAGGAATGTCTGTCTCGAAATTTCCATGGAGGAAAGAAAATGCAACGTCTTGCGACTCTTACAGAACAAAAGGCATTCCGAGTCTGGCTTGAACGCAAGCCACGATCGTCAGCGATCCTGATCCAAGGAACCATGACATCCTACGACCGCGTCACGCCGCTATCCTATCTATGTGCGAGAATCGTCAAGGAGTTCGCCGCTAACGATACTTGTGTTGTCCTCAGTTACTTCTGCAGCCTTCATGACCGTCCAAAAGATCGCACTGCCAAAGCGGCGTCAGTCCTTTGCCGGATGATAGGCCAGCTGCTGTCACATCCGATGGTGAACTCTGTTGAGGGCATAGGCTCAGTCGACAGGCATGATATCAAGAAGTTGAAGAAGCAAGACATGTCGACTCTGTGCCGCGTCTTCAAACAGCTCATTAAGCAGACTCGGTCTCTTCCAGTGGTTGTATTTTGTCTCATAGACTCCATCTCTTTCTTCGAAACTGAGAGTCGTTGAGAAGATACACAAGAGCTCTTGAAAACACTGCGACGGGTTATGAGAAAGCAGAGAAAACGAGAGGGGAAGACAAGGATCTTCAAGCTTATGGTAACAGATGCTGGGGGCAACTGCTTATCTCGCAAGTTTGTCGACGACGAGAAACTAGAGACGCACAGTGACATCTGCAATGAGTCCTCGTGCGAGCTATGCCTGAAGATGTGAGGTCTGAAGATCCTAGCGCTGGGCCCTGGATGGCACATCAAGAAGCTGAGTACTTGCAACAGCATCAGCGCCAACGACATCAACACTAGAAACGTTGGACAATACGAGGAGCGAAGTTTATTAAATATTGAGTGGTGGAATTGTCTAGTCTCTACTTGATCACTGCAAATTATAGATGTTATCATTCTGAGACGTGGGCCATAATTTTCGAGCGGAGGATGCTGTTCTACCATGTAAAGCCCAGAGCCTGATTCTACACACTGCTGCTTCATTGGGTTCTGCATGAACGGCGAGGCTGAGAGACTGAGAAGCCGAAGATGATGATGATGAGCATTGCTTTGTAGAAATGAGAACTAACAGAAAGCTCGTTCCGGCTTTTGTAAACATCGTCAGTCTTTTGGACGAGTATAAGTCGACGTGGTTGCTTTTCTTCCAAAAGACTTTCTTCATCATACGCATCGCTCAAAGCTCCTGATCCTGACATAAACACTCTTTCTGCATCAGTATCTTTAAATCTATCATCTGCCAAGCTTTTCCAGTCTCTCTTTGCCTTGTTCACTCTTTCTGTCTCCTCGAACAACTAAAAATTCATTATAAATGTGTCCAAACGAGCGATTGCCAAAGCCCTTGATACTCAAGATTTGTTATCGAATCGGCTTGGAGTGCCATAACGCTTCAGATGATGTATAAAGAGCCGACAAGTATATGGCGCGGATGAAGACGTTGCCAACGTCTGGACTCGGCGAGTCGGCCAAGAGAACGGTGGCTGTTGTATCGAACGCCAAGACTTGGTGCGCATCTTTCGCGCAGACAAGTGTGGCAAAGGCTGAGAGAATGTCAAGAACGACAATGTCTTCACCTATTTAGAGCTCGGCGAGGCTTCGAAGCTCGGCATCACAGCCCGAGACGTCCGCCGAACGGACGATTGGAACGGCCGTCACCGAATGGCACCGTTGCGATGCGAGTACTCGTCGAGAGAACGCGTAGAATTAGCAGGACTACGCCCCCTCACAAGGAATTCTACTTACAAGGAAATGCGTGCGGCACTGGCATTGGGGCCGTGAATAATTGATCGCGTGGGTTCAACTCAGCGAACCTGACCACATTGAACGCTGGCGGTAATATCGAGGCCACCCCGCCCTTCGAACACAATGGCCAGAACTACTCAGCCGGCCATGATGTGATCGGTCCTTCCTGAGCTATCCCGGCAAATTCCGGTCCTAGAAGTTCTAAAGCTGCTGCAAGTGAGGCCGAACTATTATAGAGTTGGAATGCAAAGGCTGATGTTGATACAGCGCAGGAAGGACGACAGGCGACAAAGCGAGTGAAATGGTGCTACAATGCAAGGACAAATACAGTTGACTTAGCATTCTATAGACCGACCAAAATGAATAGCACAGTCGCTTGAGCAGCTGTCAATGCACAGACACATGTGTCGCTTCCACAATTTGATCGACTGTACTTCTCAACTGGGACGTCCTGCAGAAGGGGAAGAGTGTACCGCACATTGAGGGCTCAATGGCTCATGAGATCGTTGGTGGTTCGATGCAAAAGACGGCTACCTCAACCCGTCAAGCGATAGCCCATGACGAGGCTCCAACGGTCCCTCCTTGCCTCGTCTTGTTGCATCTGCCGTCGGACTTCATATTGTTCCAACTGCTGAAGACTTATCTGGTTTTCCTTTCATTGAATCATGCTTCGGAGAAATGTGCGTCTCGGTGTTCATCCTATCATGCAGTAGCGCACGCGACACACGGGGCAGCAGCTCCAGGGTCACATCATGAGCCTATCTTTGTGGTGGGCTCAAGGGATGGAGAGCCGAACCAAATGAAGTACCCGAAGATACGACTTGTCCTCTCATGACACTCAAAGGTTCTCATCGGCTTCGTAGCCGACTGGAGCGCCATCTCTGCGCGGTCCCCGACCGAGCAACGGCATTCAAGTCCGATCACGTGCAGGATGCCGGCTTGACTTTGTTCAACATGAGAAGCCGGAAAAACACAGCCCGCGATTCGGATTGGGATTTCTTTACGGTATCTCAGGGGATCGGGCGTCATTCATCGGAACTGTATATTTAGCTACGCTGTGTCGCGGCCATGACTGGGGCAACGGCTACCCCACGATTTACACCCCAGACGTCGTTTACTTCCGCAATTGAGTAGATCTACATCATGACAACAGACCTCTCACGACGCGTAGTCATCATCGGTGCGGGCATCGTCGGCGTCAACCTCGCCGATGAGCTGATCTCGCGAGGATGGACCGACATCACCGTCGTCGACCAAGGCCCGTTGAGCATGCCCGGCGGATCATCCTCACACGCTCCCGGTCTCGTGTTTCAAATCAACGCGTCCAAGACCATGACGCTCCTCGCGCAATACACTATGCAGAAATTACTAGGGTTGACGCAGGATGGCAAATCGTGCTTTGATCAGGTTGGCGGATTGGAGGTGGCCACAACGCCGGAAAGGATGGCGGAGCTGAAGCGACGGCATGGCTATGCTTCTTCATGGGGGATTGAGGCGCGATTGGTGACGCCTGAGGAATGCCTGAAGAAGCACCCTCTTCTGAACAAAAATCAGGTTCTGGGGGGGCTTTATATTCCGAGCGATGGTCTGGCTTTGGCAGCTCGGGCCGTGCAGCTTCTCATGGCGAGGACGCAAGAAGCAGGCGTGCGATACCTGGGGTCAACGCTGGTCACAGGCATCGCTCAGACAGATGGCGGCGTTTCCGGAGTCGTCACCGGCGAGTCCACCATCCCGGCTGACATTGTGGTTTCGTGCGCCGGGTTCTGGGGCGTTGAGGTCGGAGCCATGATTGGACTGCCGGTGCCTCTGCTGCCCATGGCTCATCAGTACGTCAAGACGGCAACCGTCCCGGCCATCAAGGCTCTACAATCCGGGGATGAGGGCAAACGCCTGCCTGTCCTGCGATACCAAGACGGCAGCTTGTATTACCGCGAGCATGGCGACCAGTTCGGCATTGGATCCTACGGGCACCGCGCTATGCCGGTAGTCGCTGCTTCACTTGGCCCAACGCCCAAAGACGTGCATGCGAAGAGCATGCCGTCTCGTCTTGACTTCACACCTGCAGACTTTGAAGAAGCATGGACGCTCAGTCGCGAGCTTTTGCCTGCGTTGCAGGAGACTGAGGTCTCGGATGCCTTCAATGGCATATTCTCATTCACGCCAGATGGCGGGCCGCTTGTCGGACAAGCGCCTCACTTGGATGGCTTCTACGTAGCGGAGGCAGTGTGGGTGACGCATTCTGCGGGCGTTGCGCGGGCGCTGGCAGAGACTTTGACACAGGGCAAGTCCCAGCTTGACATGGCCGAGTGCGATCTCACACGCTTCGAAGACATCCAGCTCACGCCGCAGTACGTCAGCGAGACATCCCAGCAGAATTTCCGCGAGGTGTACGATATTCTACACCCGTTGCAGCCGAGAGAATCCCCGCGTAACTTGCGGCTGAGTCCGTTTTATTCGCGCCAGCGGGAGCTTGGGGCCTTCTTCCTCGAAGGCGGCGCATGGGAGAGACCGTACTGGTTCCAGGCCAACGAGGCACTGGTACGAGACCTGCCGCCTGAGTGGCAGCCCGTCGAACGCGACGCATGGTCCAGTCGCTACTACTCGCCCATAGCCGCAGCAGAGGCCTGGAAGACACGCACCTCCGTCGCCATGTACGACATGACGCCGCTGCGGCGGCTCGAGATCTCCGGTCCAGGCGCAGTGAGTCTACTCGACTGGCTCACAACGGGCAATGTGTCGAGGAAGCCGGGCGCAGTGACGTACACGCTCCTGCTCGACCAACGAGGCGGCATCAAGAGCGACATCACCGTCGCGAGGATCCGCGACGACCTCTTCCAGATCGGCGTGAACGGGCCGGCCGATGTAGCGTACGTGTCCCGGGAGGCGCGCAACCAAACTGCCGGCGCACCCGACAGGTTCGTCCAAGTCCGTGACGTGACGGGCGGGACGTGCTGTATCGGACTTTGGGGCCCTCGAGCGGCCGACGTCATTAGCCGCGTCACGACGGATGACTTTTCCGATGAGGGTCTGCGGTATTTCCGACTGAAGAGGGCCAGCATAGCCGGTGTTCCCGTCACGGCCCTGCGACTGTCGTATGTGGGCGAGCTGGGGTGGGAGCTGTACGCCAGCGCGGAGAACGGGCTGCCCTTATGGGACGCGTTGTGGCAGGCGGGCCAATCTTTCGGAATCATCGTCGCTGGTCGGAGCGCCTTCAATTCTCTGAGACTCGAGAAAGGCTTCCGTTCTTGGGGTACGGACATGACGACAGAACATAATCCGTACGAGGCGGGGCTCGACTTTGCTGTCAAACTGGACAAGAAGGCCGCGTTTGTGGGCCAGTCCGCCTTGAAGGAACTGGCCAAGGACTCCATCACTCGAAAACTACGCTGCCTGACGGTTGATGACGGCAAGTCGGTCGTTCTAGGCAAAGAGCCCGTGTTTGTCCAGGGCAAGGCGGTGGGTTACGTGACGAGCGCGGCCTTTGGCTTCACCATCGGCAAGCCTGTTGCGTATGCGTATTTGCCAACGGCGGTGGGCGACGGGGATGCGGTCGAACTGGAGTATTTCGGGCGCAGGATCGCTGCGACTGTCGTACCGGAGCCGCTGTACGATCCGGACATGAAGAAGATGAAGGGGCTGACAGCAAGATAGACAAGGCCTGCGCGTGATTTGAAGAAATTGTTCACTTTTGCTCAAACAGTCATCTCGTGTGACCAGTCGCAACGTGTAGGCTAGAGATTCCCAAGTCCATCCCGGGATGTTGATGTAAATGCCGACATACGAGTAGGCGATACGGCAGACCTTTCTGTTCAGCCATCAACGCATGCCCCTCGTAGTCAGTCACCATATAAAAAAATCGCGGACATGTTGGGAAGTTGTGTGGACCGCGAGCTGAATTGAGACCTGACAAACCCAAGACCATTTGCAAGCCACGACCACTCACAATTCGCGCCCGGGTCCTTTTTCCGATACACCTCGCGTTCCCCGGGCATGCAATTACTTCTAAACTCTTACCCATCTTTCATCCGTTCGCCTACATCTTAGATAAAACTACTCGTAACGTAATAGAAACAGCTGGCCGATTGCAACGACCATCTCCGTCAAGCTCCGTGGCCCAAGCCCAGCACACGTGATCGGCACGCGGGCACAGATACCGAGCCGCCTTTCCATTATACGTGGAAGACAGCGGACGAGGACCGGCGCGTCTCACGCCATCCTTCCTCCCGATGATCGGAAACCCGGGCTGGGAGCACGATGCGGCAGGGATATAATGCACCTACGGGCCAAGCCGGAGTCACGATCCCAGCTCGTCCACCACCCAACCCGACCACATTCTTCCGCGAAAGACCGCACCCTCTTGTACCTTGATCATGTCCCCTTCATACATCATCGTCGGGGCAGGCATATTCGGCATCTCCACGGCCTACCACCTCCTGAAAGCCGACGCGTCAGCGACCATCACAATCGTGGACCGTGATGCCTTCGACTCGGACAACCGCGTCGCTGCCTCCTGGGACTGGAACAAAGTGATGCGCGCCGACTACGACGACGCGACGTACTGCGCGTTGGCGGTGGAGGCCCAAGACGTTTTCGAGCGGGACGCGCTATGGCGGCCGTATTTCCACCGCACGGGGCTGTACTGGATGTGTGGGACGGAGTACGCCGCTCGATGTTGCGAGAACCTGCGTCGGCTGGGCAGGGGGGACGACGTGGCGGTGTATTCGGTGGATGAGGCGCGGAGGCTCTTCGGGGGGTTGTTTGACGGAGCGAATTACGAGGGCGTGGACCAAGTGTTGGTGAACAAGGCGAGTGGGTGGGTGGCAGCGGGAGAGTGTCTGCAGGCGGTGACGAGGGAAGTGATGAGGCTGGGAGCAAAGTATGTGGCGGAGGAGGTGGCGAGCGTGGTGGTGCAAGGGGGGAGATGTACGGGCGTGAGGACGGTGAGCGGCCGCGAGATGCGTGCTGAGAGGGTGGTTCTGTGCACGGGTGCGTTTACGAGTAAGTTGCTCGAGGTGAGCGATGCAAAAGGCCGCTTATCCGCCGGAGGGAGGATTGTGGCAGGCGGCATCACGACGGGTATGACGCTGCTGGATGAGGAGTCGAGGGTGCGGTTCGCGGACATGCCGGTCGGGATTCAGGGCTTCACGGCCACGAAAGGTGAGTGATGGCTCCCAGAGGTGGCATGATGGACATGGGCGGGCTGACGTCGCTTGATAGCTCCTTTTGTCGGCAGTCTCCCGCCGACCAAGGACGGCGAACTCAAATGGTGGGGGGAAAAGATCTTCAGAAACACGACTGAGATTCTGCCTGGGCGGTTCCTTTCAACGCCGCCCGCGGGGACGGATTACGCTCAGTGGAAGATTTCGGAGAAGCTCAAAGACGATGTTTTGGCCGCAAGTGGCACGTTCTACGGCCGCAATGCAGCAGCAAAGTGGAAATACATCAAGCACAGGATCTGCTGGTAAGTGTCGGGTTGTCCTGTCTGTTGTTTCCCTTTTTCTGCCTTCCCTTCTCCCAGGTCAAAGCAAAATAAATGAGGCAACGTAAAGAGATACATCACCCGCTCTAACAAGCTCAGGGACGCGTTTACGACTAGCTCTGACTTTATAATCTCGCCGCATGCCGCCGCAAAAGGTCTCTACATCGCTACTTGTGGCTCCTTTCACGGCTTCAAATTCTTTCCCATCATTGGAAAGTATGTGGTGCAAATGCTTGAGGGGACATTATCGTCGCAGCTGGCGCAGAGATGGGCGTGGGATCGAGAACGGCCAGATCCGGCAGACAACGTTGATTGGCCAAGCATGGAGATGAAGGAGCTTCTGGATCCCATTGGAGAGTCCAGGCTGTAGAGAGAGCGGGAAAGAGGGACGGGGAACATGATGCATGCACACGTGGTCTGCCGGTCGCATAGAATAAGAAGAAACATGGCTTTGATGACATGTTTCATGACGCATAATCTCACTATTGCCTTCGTTCCTCTTGCGCATCACAGCTTTGACGGCACAAACTCCGGCCTCGTCTTGGTCAGAAACGCTGTGAGGCCGATGCGCAAGTTCTCGCCCTGAAAAAGTCGCCTCGAGTATCGATCTTGTACGAGCTGGGTAGCCCGTTCAACGCTGGCCGTCTCCCAAGCCTCCCTCAATCCCGCGCGACTGACCGTGATGGCGTCCGGCGACATGCCAGCAACTTCAGTGGCCAAGTCCACGGCCTCCTTGATCACACTTTCCTGCGAGGCCGACACCCGGCAGAACCCCAAGTCTCTGGCTTCGCTTGCCGACAAGACGCGGCCGGCAAGCGCAATCTCAGATGCCATCTGCATGCCAAATGTTCTCACGACACGCGAGAGACCCCCGGCTGCTGCCCAGAGCCCCCTCCTGGCTTCGGGTAGACCAAATGTCGCAGTCGGAGATGCGACCACCATGTCACTGATACAATCAGTATTATCCAGCTTTACACAATACAAGGTGTGTGCACCAAAGCCTGTCATGTCTTACCAGTTCAGAGCAACCTCAAAGCCACCGCCTAGCGCGAATCCGTTGACAGCTGCGATGATGGGCTTCTTGCCTACCCGTCTCGTGAGGCCCATGAAACCTCCAGAGGGGAAAAATGCCGGATCGGGCGTCTCGGAGGACTGGCTGCGCTGCGCCTGTTCCTTGAGATCAGCGCCGCAGCAAAACGCCTTGGCACCCTTGCCTGTGACGATGGCGACTCGGAGGGTTGGCTCTTCATCAAACCACTGCCATAGCGCTTCTCCTTCCCAGTGTCCGGCCTTGGGGACTGCATTCATGCGCGATTCGCGATTGATGGTGACAAGCAAAACGTGCGCAGCTGGGAAACTGAGCTCGAATACTGACAGCGGAGGAGGAGGAGCTTTCTGTGGGGAGCCGGACATGATGAATGCGGTCAATCGGCAGCTCGAAGCAGAAAGCGGACGCTGCAAGTCATCGAGAGCTGCCGACGATTTTGAGAAATAATAAGATGAGATGCAGTTCTGAAAGGTCCAAACCTTGGTTCGAATGCAGACGTGGAGCTAGCGAGATTTGCTTGGCGAGCCGGACTGTCGGGCCAAATCGATGCCCGGGAGCCCAGATAAGGAGCAGCATTTTTGCCGGGCGGCGCGTCACTCATTCAATTACTTTAGGCACAATTGGCGCTGTCACTCATCATCAGGGTTTACCCGACCGTATTTTAAAGACGGGCACCCAGATGCATGATTTTTTTGTCCTTCAGCTTTGAATCTAACAAACCCCTGCCGCAGCACGAGGCACCAGCGGTATACGCGTAGAAGCTAGGATTGTACCAAGGGAGAACACAAGCGAGCAAGAATAACCATGCCAAGTAAAACGGTATTCGTTCCCGTATAAGGCGCCATTTCCCTTCTATTTTGATACTACATGAGCTCTCACAGTCGTGTCTCTATATCCAAGGAGAACAGATTTCTCCCATCCTCTCCCACTTTGACACGCCCTGTCCGTCCAACATGTTCAACCGATCGCTCCGTCAACTCCATAAGAGTTTGTCCGTCGGCATGATTGGCCAGAAATCGGTGGCCAGTCCTCCGCAATCGACCCACGATCATGGCCAGATTTGGCGTCCCATCACGGTTGTACTCCACGGTATAAGTCTGACAGATGTGTCAGCACGATGCCGATGCGCCAAATGCGGCGCGACAAATCTCACGTACCTCGATAAAAGCAGAGCCTTCTGCAGTCTCGGTGAATAAGGGGCTTGGCTCATCCACCACCGACGGCAGCTCGTTGCCAGTGGAGTAAGAAAGACCATCCTCACGGCGTTTGGATGACAGACAAAGTGCATGCTGGTAAGTGAGCACGCCTCCGTTAGCCAATATCAGCCCATTCTTGACGCTTCTGGAGCGAATGGCTCTTGACATGGCCGTAATCGCCTAAACAGTGTCATTCACGGCCACGATGCTTCATCCTGTGCAAGCAAAGAACACTAACATGCATTGAGTAGTTGTTGCCAGCCCCTCCGAATGAGGAAAGGCCACCGAGCAGAGTGATTGGCTTCGTCCGCGCACTCGTGGAAAGGCCGACGTGATCGCACGCCAACTTCGGAACAATGGGAAAACAGCTTGTTGAGGTGGAGAAAAAATGAGCGAGCCGAGCGCGTGACAAGCTACTGAAAGACGTACGAGTAGAAGTCGAAGCAATCGATGTCGCTCGACGAAAGGCCAGATGCATCTAGCGCGGTATCAATGGACTTGCCAATGGCTTCGCTGCGATGGAGGCAGCGGCGCTCCCAGACTTGGAACATTTGTCAATCAGTCAAACTCAAGCCCTATTGAACCATCGGAGGAGAGATACGAACAATTGCTCCTCTCATTCATGCCGGCACCGCCCAAGACATATATCCATTTGTCCTTTGAGATGCCAAGCATCTCTGCCGTCTCGGTAGAAGTCAGTACGCATGCAGCCGACATATTGACGGTATTATATGCATTCATCAGCAATGGATCTGTCATTAAATCAGCCAAGACGAAGCATTTGAGATTAGTGTCGTTGACATACACGGGTCGCATATCATCCGGTTTTTCGGAGAGACTGATCCTATTTGCTGTGCAGTTTTGGGCGTCGTTCCATGATTCCATGAATGTTTATTCTTCGACGCGATCTCGTCAAACTCCGCATACATATCGGCCGACTCACGGTTGTTGTCCGCATGGGATTGAGCGAGGTGAGCGCGGCGTGCATTCTCGTAAAGAGGATACACATGGATTGGCAGGCCCATGGAATGCAGGGTGCCGGGGCCTTGATGGTGACATGATGAGCTTTGCGCGAACGACAACTTGCATTGTCTACAATCTGACGATTGGCTCACCGTGTTGCATGTCAGAAAGATCAAGCGATATCGGCTTCCTGTCAGCCTCTGGTTCCGGCCATCCTTGGGGCGGATTTTGTTCGGCCTTTTGACAAACGGACACTGGAGCAGATCGAATCAACACGTAAACTTGCGCATTCTATGAAACCGGTCAAGGGGAAAGCTTACGCGAAGCCAGAGCCTCTCCGCCGGTAAGTATAGAAACACAACTTTTCCGTGCGGCAATGTCACTTGCCGCTGCATCGCACTGCAAGGCAGGTTGGTTCCCGCCATGCTCTCCGACTACCTTTCGCGACGGATTTATTCCCAGACGTCTCGAAATTACTGTCGGCAAGTCGCGATATGGCCACGTCCAGGTTGGAACCACTCTCAACACGTCTATCTTGTCATACAGCAGTTTCCGTGCATCGCGGCTCACTCCGGTGTTCTCAACAGCTCGTCTGACAGCATCGACCATGAGTTGAGCCGGCTCGATCGCATCCTTAACCTCCATTGACTTATTACGCACATCGGCAACGCCAATGATGACGGGCACGGCAGGCAAGGCCATTTTGCCCTCTTTGACGGGATTGGGGATAGTTTGCTCGTTTGTCAAGGTTGAGTGAGATGCAATCAGGATGAGTTGACCGACTGCACCTTTTCAACAAGATGGCGAGATCCTCGTGGGACAAGCCGGCGCAGACTGTGTCGAAAAGAGGCACTGTACCTCGAGACGATCTGTCTCCGAAGTCCATCGCGCAATACTTCAAGTTGACCCGACAAGCCGAGCCGACCAAGCCTCCGTCAATCACGTGTGAAAGATCTTCAGAGCTTGAGTCGCCAATTGGCACTGGCTCTGGCGCTCTCGCCGGGGGGAAGACCAAAGACGGGAGCGGAGTGACGGAATAATTGTCACAGCACATACACCGCTGCGCCAAAAGGGAATTCCACAATTAAGGGTAGCTTATTCTGGTATATCTATGTTGCGACATACCCCCTAGTTTATAGGCTATTAAACCGTAAACTATACTAAAGCATATAAAAGGCTATTAAACTTCTAGTACCTTAGTAGGCTATTTTTACTACTAGCCACTAAGGCTTGTAGGAATCGCACTATATAGCGAATAATAGAGATTAAGGAGCCTGCCACGCGTATGGAAGTTATAGGCTATAGTGTTCGCCCGGCCAGAATCGAACCCTGTAATAGCCTCCGGGCTTATAACTATCATAGCATATACACCGCTACGCCAAAAGGGAATTCCATAATTGAGGGTGGCTTGTTCTGGTACATCTATGTTGCGACAATAATGCACCATAATGTCAATGCGCTCGAAAAGTGGGGTCGAGCCTCTTCGCCCTCGCAACGAATTTACGATCGTCTTTCCCGATTTGGTTCGTCTATCCTCTGTCCGCAAATTGACGTGCTCCATTCCGAACGTGGCGGTTCGCGGGCCCATGGTCAACATGACTCATCTTGATTCCCAAAAAAATGAAAGCTGGACTGGCGCTCACAGACTTTAGAGCTGTCGAGCCTATCCTCTACGAACTCAATCGTTACTTGACTCTTCGCACGTTCCTCAATAGCTATTCACCACTTGCAGATGAAGACATTTGGACCAGTTTGCAGGTGAACAAGGTCACACCAGGCGAGATTAGACGAGCTCTCTTTTCTAACTTGACTTGCTGGTTAATTCACGTCGAAGCCAACCATCCCGAGATAAAGGAACAGGCAAACCAATCGGCGCCGGGGGAAGCTCCCCAGGAAGCTGGAAAAGCTGCAGCCCGCTATAACATCAAATGACAAGATACCGAGAACAGCGTGGTAATCGGGTTTCTTCCAGAACCGTCGAAAGATTTTTCCAAACAATATGCTCTGCCAATCGAATGGCCGTGCTGACAGTGACTAGCGGATGACTCCACATCGGCATGCCACGGCTGCGCTTTTGAACGATTACTTTGCCCATGACGCTTTCGCTGGATCTCTCATTTTAAGATTTGACGATACGAATCCGACAAAAGAGACAATAGAGTTCCTAGACTCGATCACCCATGACCTAAAGCTTTTGGGCTTTCAAGCTCAACATGCGACGTACATAAGTGATTACTTTTAGCAGCTCTTTGAACTCTGCCAACGCTTGATTGTTGAAGGCAACGCTTACGCCGATGATACGGATCCCATTACACAGGGAAAAGAGCGATATGATCGTCGCCCCAGCGTCCGGCGCGGTCGGCCAGCGGACGAGAGCCCTGACATGTTCGACGAGATGCGGAGAGGAACCGACCTGGGCAAGAAACATCGCATCCGAGCGCGCATCAACTTTGATAGCTCCAATGGTGCAATGCACGATGGCATCATCTATCGTTTCCCGACCTGGGTCGACGACGAAAAGTTGCCACATCACAGAACCGGCTTGACATGAAAATATATCCGACCTACGATTTTGCATGTCCTCTCGTTGATTCAATCGAGACAGTGACACATGCTCTTCGAACTACCGAGTACTCCGAAGGAAACGAACAGTACCACTGGCTCTTGCAGACTCTTTGGCGGCGCCATGTCTATTTATGGGATTTTGCCAGGGTCAACTTTATACGGACAGTCCTCTCCGAGAGGAAACTGACCAAAGTTGTCGAGTCTGCTAGGGTTGAAGGGTGGGATGACCCCAGAATGCCCATAATTCAGGGCATTCTTCGCCGCGGCCTCACCGTGCAGGCTCTCCGTGAGTTCATGTTGAAGCAAGGCCCAGGCCGCATCGTGGTGTCAATGGACTGGACGATTATATGGGCGATGAACAAGAAGGTCAATGATCCGATTGCGCCCAGACACACAGCTGTTGAGTATGACGACGCCGTCCCGGTCTTCGTCGAGGGTGGACCTGTACATCCATATGAGCAGCCCCGGCCGAAACACCCAGTGAATCCCGCACTGGGCATAAAAGCGGTGAGTTCTCCTGCGTGCCAAATATGTACGGAGCAAGCGGATGCCACAACACTCGTGGAAGGCAAAAAATTCGCACTCATGAACTGGGGTAACGCTTTTGTCCGTGAAAGTCACCCGATTTCCGGACCACACCATAACCCAATTACGATTGGAGCTGCATCCTGACGGCGATGCAGGCAAAACAAACAAAAGCTTCATTGGCTAGCTGCCGAGGGTGGAAGCAAGAGCAAAGTGGAGCTCTAGGATCTCGACTACCTTTTGACCAAAAACAGTCTGACAGAGGACGACGTTTTGGATGAGCACCTCAATCTTGTCACTGTGACCAAGTCAGATGCGTTGGTGGGCTCTTCGTTCGGTGAGCTTCTGGAGGGCTATATCATTCAGCTGGAGCGAAAGGGGTATTTCCGCCTCGACAAGGCCGTCGTGCAGGGGCCTAAACGGAAGAGCAGTGTTATTCAAGATTCCTACCGGGTTTTCTGGGGGTTCTGGATAGTGGTGATGTTCTACAGTGTCGATGCGGAAAGCATTGAATGTTGAAAGCATGGATGACAACGACGTAGGATGATGAAAGTACAGGGTGTTGAATCAATGCTAACACGGGATGGCGAAAGCATAGATGATGTATGAGCCTGATCGCTTATGCTGCTTCTTCATGACGGTACAAAATGTACAACGATCAGTCGCTTTTCAAGCACAACTTGCCGTTCAATGCGACTTGGAGCAGTTGCTCCACTGATGGGATATCAAATGCTCCGATGACCACGATGACCACAAGTGTAAGCTAAATGTTTTGCCTCTGACTTCTGTTGATGCGGCATCCACAAGTACCGCAGATCCGACGAACTGGAAGTTGGATACCTCCAAGCAATCTCCGTTTCAGATCAATTGGCCAGGCAGTCTCGTAAGCACGTGAAGAGGAATAATCCCAATGGGCCCAAGAACAACTTAAACGAGCGACCGGAACGTGCATCACCCACCTCGTGATCTGTCAACACTGCAGACGCTAGAATTGGCACATTGCGGCCGGCAAAACTAGCTCTTTGAACCATGGACCCTTGGAATGTGGCGACTTCGTCATGAATAGTTGGAGAGCTCTTGAACAGCTTGTTTTGTTCATTGCTACCCAATTACTAGTCGTCGAGCATGGCCTTGGTGGTATATTGCCCCATAGAGGACCTGCACAGCTTCAAAATGCGGCGCCAAAGGAACACGCGACACTTCCAAGAGTGACTTCTTTCTATGCGGCACCAACGAAACAACCTCTCGCGGCTGTTCCCGGCTCAGCTGGGGTACCCAGGCGTTGTTGATCTCGATGATCTTCAATGCGTCAAGGACCCGCTTGCGTGATTATATCGGTCCAGCTCCAGTTCAGCCCTACCGAGATTCTTAGCCGGTGCAAATATCACCCCACCTGCCATGCATGCATCCTGGAAAAAGTCAGTGGAGCATAATTATGGTTGTAAGAACCCCAGCCAAGCATTCCATAGACTTGGGTCAGCGCTAAAGTAGTTCATCATGGCCAGGTGCCATTGTTGGATAAAAAGGCGGTGTGGGGTGTCTCCTTGATCCACCTCCCCATGATGGCACAGGGCAGTCTGAGACAGTGTGTCGCCACTCTTCAGCGGGACTGTCCGCTGGAAGAACTTGACAGCAAGGCAGCTTCACCACCAACAGCCGATGGTTGAAGGTTTGTGAGAGGCGCCCGGCCGCTGTTGGCTGTTGTGATGATAGGAATTGTGAGTTGCACTTTGACTGACGCCACAAAGGATATAATTAAAGTTAAGAAAATTGTTTTACAGTTCGTCACGTAAGTTTGCCCCCGTCAGAGTTCAGCCGTTTTGGCGACAATGTGCCTCCACCTATGAGCAACAGAAAAATACAAGCACACGACCATTTCCTTTCGCGGCTAACACGGCCACCCGCCAGCGCTCTCAAGTCTATCCAGAGATAGAAGCATGTCAGCGTCAGCATGGCAAGTCTGCAATATTAAAGCCGCAATGCTCAGCATTACTCATATCAGGGGTCTGGTCTAGTGACGTCAGCCACAAGCCCAGACAGCACCCTTCCCGGCTGGTCCCCTGAGACTAAAATAGCGCCCTTTGCTAGCGCTAACTTGCCCGCACAGCAAGATCAGAACCCTAGTCTCAGCGGCCCACCAGCGCGCTGTTCGAATTGACACCAGTGGGAAGGTAAGATACGCATTTGAGATCTGGGTCGTCCATCGGCACTCGTGCAACACGCTTCCAGGTGGTATTCAAGGTTATGAGAACAGTGATCACGACGGAAGGGCTAGGTAGGCGGAAAAGACAGTGTATTGTGTCAAGACTATGTCAAGACTAAAGCTTGCGCTCTGACGGGGACTCGCACTTGGCGAAAAAAAAAAAGTCCATCGGGAATCTCGTCTCGGAATGACTAACCGTTTGCGCCGATTGAAGAAGGCATGTTGGCAGTTATCCATATAAACATGTTATATGTGTCTTTTTCGTGGGGAGTTCGCAGCGATCTTGGCAGCCTCCAGGTATTCTCCAGAGTTGAACAAATGGTCGAACTGCTTCGCATACATGTTATTCGCACCAGGCAGTCCAGCTCGAGAAGGTAATTTGATGGCAATTTAGGTATTCGCCGGGCTTTCACGAATATTCGGAATAATAGAGGCCTCGTCGATCGTTAATCGCTCTGTTCTTTCTTGATGTCGGACAGAATTTTGCGAAAAAGACGTTGCTTAGGACGAGGCCTGGTCCGCGACCGCAGCACAGTCGGACTTGCTCCCGCCATTGATTTGTGACGTCGTCGACATGGCCCCAGTGAGGCGATATCCAGCAAACAGTATTGGCACTCAAGGCAGATCGTTGGTCGGGGTGCCGATGTCGCATGGGCGTGCTTGTCGTCATTTTCGGCGGTGACCTCAACCATGGGCGCCTGCAGACCACTGCGATTGAGCAGGAATGAAAGAAGGCGTACAAAATTAACGCGTCATGAACGATTGATGGAGTGGTCGCCAGAGTACCGAAAGGCTGGGCTGGCCGCTGCCCGTACGAGGCAATTCATTGGTCGGCTATGCTAGTGCTTGCGCTCCTGCCTCATCGTGTCAAACGGCTCTGCTGCAGCACACGAGTAAGCTTTGACGCAGCCAGGACCGCTCGCCGTCTTGGCGGCCCAAGCCAGATTGCTGCCCTTGCTCGCCGCTTGTCCTGGAGTATCTGCCGGACTTTCCAGTCGCAAGGTTATGGCCGGTATCATCCGGGAGCGGCTCTCCAGGTCGTATGGCTGTCATGACCATAGGTAGGTGTAGGATTGCTGGCACGGTGTCTTCGTAGAAGAGGCCAACGAGGTCAAAGATTTGCCGAATCCGATGCTGCCGCGCCTACGTATACCTCGTAATGATTCTCCAAGTTCTATCAAAGGGACCAGACTTTGCAATGGGCTGCAAGAAGTATCTTCGAACGGGAGCCAGCCGCGAGTCCTCACTCAGCAGCCCGTTGTTAGGTGTCCAATAACCCCCGATTTTAGAAAATTGCCCTGGGACGATGAGGCAGACGAATACTACGATCTCCGCCAATCAGGCGGTCTACCTCTTTACCCGATTGAACAGATTGCGGATGTAGCCCGAGAACCCGAGAAGTATCGCGACGTACTTCTTCCGTGGCTCTGGCGCCCCAAATCAGATGGTACAACTAAGTGGAAAGAAATCTTTGCCCTACAAAATCTTCCCTGGCGTAACTTTTGGATGTGGCAGCTCAATAAAAGAGGGCTTCCCGATCCGGCCGACATCTACGAGAATTATTGTCAGCAACAAAAGAGATTGTGGGAGCGCACTCATCATAGTGAAGCGCTGAGGAAATTGGCAGAGATTCTGACTGCTTAAGAGAGACATGGGAGATCGAGTGCCGGCTTCGTGATGATACGCGGAAAGATGTACGAGAAATAAGGGCGGGCCCTGACCTCAATGGACGTGTTGCGCCGTTTGACGAGTATATTTCATCTTTGACACGCAGGATGCTACGACATGGCTATCCCGAGAATTTTCTTGCCCATGTGCATTTTAAAGAGAACCCTTCGGAGCAAGACGAGCCGTCTACCTGAGCAGAGTACTTTGGTTACGAAACGTGGTACTTGGAAGACTTGAAGTGTCAAAAAATGTTGGACAAAATCCTCGCAGCAGGCTTACTCGGCCCCGATGAGATGCGGGAGATTCTTCTCGAGACGTGTTTACAGAAACTTCAAGAGGAAAGAAGTGCTGCACAATTGGAACTGGATCAAGCAGCTCAGGCGTTTGAACAAGAGCAACAGGCGTCGGCATCCTTATATATTTTGCCCGCGACACATCCCCAAGAACACGACCACGACCATAACCACGCCCACCAAGACAATGGTCACAAGCGGCATAGCGAGGGCACGAAGCAGTCGACTACCGATTCTGAGGCTAACGACGCGTCCAGTCATGAAGAAGAATCGGTATTCGAGAGGGATCGTAAGTCCCTGGCTATAGCCCAGGGCAGGCTTGATCGTGCAAGGCATGGCTTTGCGAGAGCCAAGGAGCGATACAGGGCATTCCCGAAGTACTATAGGCGACTACGGCAGAAGAGATCCTGTGACGATGTTGAAGGTCAAGAACGTTTTGTGGCATGGATTTTGAAACAGCGACTGCCTATTGCGCCGGCGAGGGAAGTCAGGGAGGGAGACGGGAATGCAGTCTCTTCCGAAACACAGCAGCCAATCAGAACAACAGGCGAGGGCATTCACGAAGACTTAAGCAATACCCCGACGCAGAGTAAAACAGTGGAAAGAAGAAGCGGGCAAGTTGGGCTAACTGAGACTAACCCGACAGTATACTCTACGCACGAGAGGTCCAGATCGAGCCGAGGCCAAGACGAGGGTGTGAACGCAGATACCGGTCGGGCCAGAGGAAGAACAAGAAAGGAAGGAGATAGGTTCCTTCTCGAAAATCCGATCGAGGCGACAGGATCTACATTCGCGTCTGGTCGAAAGCGTGTCCGATGGCAAGACGGTGACGGTGATGGTGATGGTGACCGTGGGACTCATCACAAGCGAAGGAGATTCAGTATGAGCACGAGGAGCGAAGCTGATGAGATGCCACTCGTACAAAAGCATCGAGAGCCTGCACAAGAAGAATTTGAGGGCGCTGTTTGGGGGCAAGAGCAGACGCAGCTTAGCGCTGAGAAGGATTTGGACGCACCCGGAGCACCACGTAGGGAGGAGGCTAAGGAGGAAGCGCCAGTGGAGCAGGCCCATGTGCACTCTGTAGAGGGGCCAGCCCACGGGCAGTCCACAGAGGGTCCGGGGCCCTCTACGGAGGGTGAAACCTGGGCAAAAGGCGCCCCAGCCGGGCAGCAGACCCCGCTGAACGAAGAATCCGTAGCGGATCCCACCACCACTGCAAACATCGCACTACCGAGCAAAAAACGGAAACGACCTGTCGACGACCACGCTGTGGTTCGACGGAGCCCACACGTAAATGAGCTGCAACAAGCAAGAGAGGCTGTTGTAGCTCAGACCGCTACCCAGTATAGTGCACTGGCTGAGACGGAGAAGACAAGGCCTGCGGGCCAGGGACAAATCCACCAGAGCGAACGAGATGGCGCAGTTGCTTCGGCTCAGACCGCTACACGGGAGGGAACACCTGCCGGGACGACGGAGCGGCCGCCTGTGAGCGAGCAGCCTGTCAATCAACACAGCGAACGTGTACGTGATTTAAAGCACGCAAAAACGGCTGCTTTAGCTGACACCACTACGCAGAATGATGCACCTGACGAGACGACGGGGAAACCGCCTATGAGCAAACAAACGATGAGTCAACACAGCGAACGACAAGAAGAAGCTACTTCAGCTCAGACTGCTACACAGGAGAGTGCAATTGCCGAGACAAGCGAGAAACCGCCTACAAGGGAGCAATCTACAGATCGACAGAGTGAACAAGAAGGAGAAGCTACTTTGGCCCAGACCGCTGCGCAGAAAAGAACGCGTACCAAGGCAAAGCAGACAACACTTGTGAGTGAGCAACCTGCAAATCAACAGAGCGAACGAGAAGGAGAAATTGCATCAGCTCAGACCACGATGCAAGAGACTACACCTGACGAGACAAGGGAGAAACCGACTGTAAGCGAGCAACCTAAACTCAGACGGAGCGGACGCCCAGCGCAATTGAGGAAAGCACGGGAAGCTGCCTTGGTGAGTGCCGCGGCGGCTCAGGTGGCGGCTCAGGCGACGTCACTGACCCAATCCGCTGCACCTATTACAACGAAACAAGCGGCCGGCAAAGTGACGAAGAGCAAGACAGCTCGGAAAGGGTCACAAAAACAGGCAAGGCAGGCAAAGGCCAAGAACACATTAGCTGCCACCCACCCCCCGGTTTCCGTCCACCACTCAATCTGCGCAAAGCAAAAAGACCGCCAATTCGACCAAGAACAAGAGCGCTCAGAAGGCGTCGCGGAATACTGCAGGGCAAGCAAAGGCCAAAAATGTGAAAGCTGCCAGCGCTGCGAAGGGAAAGCAGAGGGAAGCAGGCGCTCCTGGGAAAGGCGCGAATATGTCGGCAGGTGGCAATTCGAAACCAAAGCAATCAATGTTCACAGAAGGAAGAGGTGCAAAGGCAAAACAGCCACAGGCAGGTCAAGCGGGCGCATCGATGGCGCGCACGAAGGAGAAAAGAGTCAAATCAGGGCAGCAAACAAATGCGAGTGTCGCCAAAGCGAAGAAGCCACAAGGAAAACGAGCCGGCGCGAGCGAAACTTCAAAGAGCGCATAAGAAATACAACAAGTCAGATCAACGCAGTCGACGGTGGTGGGTGTCGAAAAGGCAGAGCCTGCACCAGAAAAAGGAACAGGCGCGGGCGTCTCGGCGGAAGAAGGTACATCGACAAAGCAAACGATTGCGAGCGCTGCCGATGCAAAGCGACCACGAGCCCCATTTCCGGCACAAGAAAGCAGCTACCACGAAAGGCAAAGTCGAAGCTGCAGAAGCAGTGACGAATAATGCTATATGTTATCGTGATCACTCTGCCTTTTGCCTCAAGCCTATCGCATGTCCCCGTCAACGTCTCCTTGATGCGTGTCTCTCCGCCGTCGCCGCAGATCATCGCAATCGACACGCAGGTGACACGCGATTCGAACCTCACCCTTCGGTGAAGATACCACATGCACAACCCTTTGGCTCGGCCCATGTGGTCTCTCCGTCTTTTCTCGTCCGTCTTTTCTCGTCCGTCTCTTCTCACCTGAGAAGTCGCGCGGCCAGCTGGCCTGGTACGAAAAAAACATATGTTTCAACTGTTCCAGATCTAACTTGCCCGCATACCAATCTCGACCTGATCCCAATCGAAGACCGTTGCCATTTGCGTTGGGATATCGTCAAGCACCTTTGCAAAGTTCTCCACAGTCTTTAGGTGGCTGTCTTTCAATATCTCCTCCAATTCTGACTTCAGGAGCACAAAGTGGTTGTCTTGGAAAGGATCTACAGGCTGCGCCGTCGCGACCAATAGTCTCCTGGTAAAAGCCATGTTTCCAGGTATATCACGAATAGCAAACTGGATCACGTGGGCCCTCTTCACTCTGCATACAGTATCTGAGCATTTCAACTGAGTTCCAAAGAAAGAGTCCACCTCAAGAGCCGATTAGATGAGGTCCGTACCTTTTCGTATAGGCTGTCGAGCTTGAACAAAAGGCCTTTTTTCGGGCATCCTGCAGAGAGCAGGGCATAGCGGCGCTCCGTTTTTGTGTTTCAATCCTTTAATCATCAGACTCGTTTGTTTGAAGGGGTTTCTTGAATCATTTGTTTCAACCATTTGTTTGAACTGTTTGTTTGACTTTATCGCTGTGTTAGATTGCTGTCACTTCCCAGTCAATTCTGAACTTGTCCGCAGACTTTGCTCAATGATCATTTTGACATGGTGTAACAGCCTCATGGCGCAAATTCCGCCAATATCGCAACAAACAGATTTTGTTTCTATGCTCAGACAAGGTATGGACTGCTATTCGACTCAGATGGGATTGATCAGGCTCTAGCGTTCAGAGGCGACATCGCTTCTAGCACCAATACGCGCCTTCACCATTTCGCGTAGTCAACACAATGAAAGACTGATGGTCGAACGAGACGAGGTCAATGCCGGACCGCGACTCGGACACCGAAATTAAGACTGTTGTGAGTGATTAGCTAGTCCCCTTACTTCTCCGCTCAGTGTAACGAATCAGGGACAAAGTAGCCTGATTTTTTTTAATGGAATTTTACCCTTCCTTTTACGGCCACTCGATTCAACTCACACGCAATCCCTTGACATGTCATAAACATATGGTTGCTGCGCACTAACGCGGTCTTGGAGTTGGGCTACTCCCTAGTCTGAGGCATGCGAGCAGTTCTCGTCCTTCAACATTAAATGCAAAGGGGTTCCTTGTATCATTGAACAGCAACCATCGAACATGAGGCAGAAAAGTTGCCGGAGAGGTCGGCAACGAAGGCTTCGGTCGGGTCATGCAGCGCGGCACGAAGTTCAACGCGCCTGTGGACGTGTGACATATGCCCCTCTACGTTATTATATTGGTAACAAAGCTCCTCTCTGCGAAAGAATGAACACTTTTGCCACTCAATCCATTGTTCCCGCTATAGTCACCTCGGCACATGGCGCTTCATCGTCTCGGGACACGAGCAAAGTGGCTGGGTGCATAGCTGAGAGCGACACGCGCGCGTCTGGGAAATTGAGCGCCTAGTGACGAGTGGCCCTGGTGCCACCAATCTAACCATAGCAATGGCTGATACTTTGACCAATGGACTGCCACTATTCGTCACACCAGGTCGTGTCGCCGCCACTGCCACTGGTAGCGACAAGAAGCCGGCATGCCGTGTCTAGGCTGCGCCAAGTGAGGCTGTCTTGGTCAAGAGCATGGCAGGCTTGTCAACGCGTATCGACGAAGCGTTGTACATGAGACGCGATAGGTGGTAGACGGCGGACAGCAATCGGTTGACCCTCCTACAAACCTCGTAGGCCCCCATGGCACGCACGCAAGCTCCCAAGCATGGCAGATCACGGCTTGAAGCGAAAGATCAGGCATCCGTGTCAAATGCCAGTGGCCTGTGTCGGTTTGTGGAATCGCGGGCTCAAAGAACAGGCTCGGGTTCTTACACTAGCAAACTCGGTGCCCTCGCCTGCGTGGAGCGAATGTAGCATCAATGATGTGCTGAGCCTGCCTGTGGTTGGTCTGCTACCGTGAGCTAGACTTGATGTTGGTGGATGAATGCTGCAACGAGGCGACTTCCCTTGACGCAATTTACTGGAAGTCTTCGACGAGCCGCATGCCCGCCTGCTGTGCCGGCTGAGCGATTCGGATTCCGAAATGCTTGTTCGTCCTACCAGACTGGGAGCTCATCTTCAGTGGGCAGAGGTGTGTGTTCCTCACCCTGGTCCCTGATTATACAAGAACCAGGTCCCACGATCATGAAGTTCAACATGGGGGGAGTCGCTTCAGCATACTGCTCCTGGAACTCTCAGACCCGAAATCGGTTCGCTAGGGCGACGCGTAACACCACCCCAAATACTACATCCTGCTCCTGCTCTCCATGCAGCTGATGAGCCTCAGTCTACCTAGACTTCTGCGCCGCTTCGTCGCTTACCCCGTCGAGACCATCTTCTCCAGCGTGTTCGCCGCGCTCGCTCTCAACAGAGCGCTGTTAGCACCGAAGGCGCGCGACAGTGGCACGGCCGGATCGCATCTCAGTACGAGTCCTTCTTTGTCGTGTTCTGCTGCACGTTCGTGTACTTCTGGATGCCAGGGTACCTTTGCCCTGCTGTGTTGTCCCTTCTCGTGAATGACCTGGCTTGCACCCAACAACTTTCACCTGAACATCGTGACTGGCTGGCTGGCCCGGCTAGGCTTCGACTGGAACATCTTGTACCACATACGCGCAGCCACTGCCGTATCTCTTTTTCGCGTTCTGCGTGCACTTCATGGGCCTCGTAATGGACGGACTGGTAATTTTGGCATTGTGTTGCGGTGGGCGGCGTATCTGCTCATCAACTCCTTAGGCGTCTGCAATGACACTGACGGTGGCGACAACATCTCGAGGGTTGGCACGCTCAGCACGGCCCCAGCTGAATGACACTGCTTGTCTGGAGGACTCGCCCGCTTACTATAGTGCGGAAGACTTGCTCACACACAGGACCTACCTCGTCTTTCACCCACTGACTACAATCGTCGTCGTCCTGAGTACGTGACCGTTGCTCTGCAGAACATTCAGATCCATTCTCAGAGGTTCCGTGTCTTTTGTAAAGGACGCCTCGCCGCGCCCCAAGCGAGCAATTCACTCAACATTGCACGGCTATTTTTTTGCCGCAATGCACTGTTTTCTCGAAAAAGGTCCAATACTGCAAGCTCCATCGACGGGAGTTCGACAACGTCTTCGCGAAAATAATGGACAAGCAAGTCATGTTCTCCTCATGATCGTGTCCGTCACCATTGTCTTCATCGCACACTGGCCACAAGCTAAACTCTTCTTCGTCATTGGTCTGATCCCCTTTTTGCTGAAATCCGTGACGTATTTGTATGCCATCTCCGTCGCGGTCAGGTATCATGACGGCTCTCGTGGCGTACGGCATCGTTGAGCTTTTCGACATGCAGATGGAAGGCATTTTCACGCCCCCATCAGCCATCACACTTTCATCGCGTGTGCGACTCTCGAATTTTCTTTTCTCTCTCCGTCGTATTGGTGAGTGGTGAGTGTTGAGCGTCGTCTGGTAATCTTTCCTCTTTGTGTTATGCCTCAGCATTGTCCTTTCACCTGCTTCCCCCTGATCGATTTCTCCGCATTGTCCTTGCCTGTGTTTTCTGTGTGAGCTATCTGCGTCACTCCTCCACCTTTTCTGTCCCTTGTCCATTCTCTCATCGTCAAGATACCCATTCATTTTTGTCTTGTTCCCTACCATTGTCGTTTCCCATTTTCTCTTTGTGCCCACCCTGGCATCATTCCACATTTTCTCCTCATAGCAACTCCCACCATTGCCCCTTTATCATTTTCTTGTTGCGCAACACACGTCGTCATCCTTTTCAGTTTGGCCCCTTATTTCAGGTGCCTCATCATCATTCTCCCGTGTCATTACTGTGTCGACTCTTATCATCGTTGAAATACCTATTCCTTTTGTATCGTCCATCATCATCGACGTGGGACCTTTCTCTTGAATTCACACCTGTTGATAATCCCCTCATGTTCCTTATTGCATCCATCATCTCCTTGCTCTCTTCCATCCCCGTTGCAACTCTCCCTCTCATCCTTCCATATTCTTCCGTATCAGCCTCCACCACCGTCCTCCCCACATCAACTCAGCATTGATTATCCCCCAAGGCGCCATCAGCCCTCGCAAACTCCCCGGCGACATCTTCCACCAACCCACACCCTCATCTCCCTTCCTCCTTCATGTCTCAGCTCCGTCCACTTCTCCTCCTCTTCAGCGGCACCTTGCAATGGGCGCCGACCACCCTCACCCACTTCACCGGGGCTGTCCATCCCCCTATACATACTGCCTGCGTTGAGGCAGAACAGCCCAGTGGAAGAAGTACAATTGTCGCGATGAGGTGCCTTCTCGGCCATGGTGAGTTTCGCTATCCCGCACGCTGGATTGGTGTCAATGATGTCGGCCACCATGGACGGCGGGAAGGGACGGATGGCGCTGCTCACGACGTTGCCTTGGCCGAGATTCTTTGGACCGAAGCCAGTGCTTTTCGGGTGTCATGTCGACGAGCGAGGGGGAGTGTTGGGGATGGTGTTCAAGGACATGATCTCGTTCCTGTCTCTACGACCTATTTAAATATGCAGAGGCTTATTGAGGAGTGTCAACGAACCGTTACGCTCGACTGTTTGGGCCGGAAAACACTGCACGCGACTGCAATAAAGAATGTCTTCCGACCGCGAATTACGCCATGAAAGTATCGCAGCGTTGTACAAGGGCTCACACATGTCAAATATCCGTCTGGTACTGATCTGCTGGTATTGTGTGCAAGTTTGGTTGTATCTGCAGAGGTTGAAAAGACGCTGTACAATATATATCTTGGGTCTAGGGTCTAGGGATAATGGCTGCCTGTGAGCCAGCAATCTGCAGCGCGCGTCCAAGCGTTGAGCATCTATTTTCTTTGCTCCGCTCGCATCTACCAACCCCCTTTTGTCCACCACCATGATGGGAGAAAGAAAAACAATGGTACATCAGAGAAATTTGAACAGATAGCCGAGGCCGAACGTCCACTTCTTAACCCGCACGAAATAGATGAAAAAGTATACCAGCCTGTAAGCTCTGGTTAGTGGCTGTCATATGTGATGAAACTCCAGGCGCGAAATATGCTTACATCCAGTTGGATATACAAAAGGCAATGAAGATGCCCAAGTCTCTCCATTTCTGATCCGGATGGATGTTCAACGTTGCGAGATACTCTGTGCCGCTCGCATACGGACAGTATTGACAATCGCTCGAGGCACCTGGGTTCACGAGGTAGCCCTTGCCGATAGTTTTGACGTATGACGATGCAAAATCTTGGCATGTCTGGCCAGAGGGTGGGTTAAAGTAGGCCGCTTCGTTGCTGGCGCATTGGATGGTCTGATTTCGGAGGGTGACGGCGAGCACACCACCAATCCAGTATGTGCTGGGATTCAGGTAATAGAGCTTTCCCGACCATCGTCATTAGTCATTGCCCTGAAATGCGATACGGCGAACGGTGGGGACTTACCCAGTAGCGGAAGAAGGGGTTGATCTGGCTGTAGGGCACGACGACGCCGTTGAACAAAGAGAAGGCAACGAGAAAGAACGGCAGCACGTTGCTGATGACGGTGAAGCTGGGTGCCCAGGCACAGATCCACTGACCCCAACTCGACTGGAACAGAAAGAAGAGAAGGGTCATGAGAAAGACGTAGCCTGAAGAGAGAGAGTCGGTGGGCAGTCCCGAAGCCCAGTACCACAGTACCCAATAAATGACACCCGCCAGAAGCGAGCCGGGTATCTCGGATAAGATGGATGACGTGCAGAACGCAACCCAGCCGTAAATACGACTGGGATACTCACGCGCCTCCCACAGGGCGCGGTCCATGTAGAACTTGGGTAGGATGGCGTTCAGAACGGTGGGCGGGATCAATATGATGAGGAACAGTGTAAACATGCGGCTCTGCATGTCATTGACTGTGTTCCCAAGCTGCCAAAAGGTGAAGCCGTTGAAAATGCCGACAACAACAGCAGTGAAAAACTTGCCGTAGATATAGGATGGCTGGCGCCACTGATTGACGAACATGCGTTTCGTCAGCTGCTGGATCTGTTGCGAGACCGGAGCGGCGAATTCGTGGGAAAGAACTTCTCGGGACGGCGCGGCCTGAGTTCTTTCCTGCTTGATCTCTTCAATCTCGCGAATGAGAGCCCTGTTCTCTTCCGACTGGCGCCACTGCTCGTTCCAATGCTCGCGGCTCGACTCTCGCGCTCCGGTCTCAATGAGAAACTCGGCGATGTTTCTGCCATCGGGGCAATGCGCACCACGCGCACCGAAATAATCAACGACTGCCCGGCCATTGTCGCCGACCGGCCCGAAGTAGAAGATGTTGCCGCCTGGATTCAAAGCGAGAATTTTGTCAAACTGCTCAATGAGCTCCGAAGAAGGCTGATGGATGGTGCATACGATGGCTTGACCCGAGGCGCAGAGCTTGCGAAGAAAACGAATGATAGAAAATGCTGCTTGAGAATCAAGGCCGCTCGTGGGTTCATCCAAGAACAGCAGCAGTGATGGCTTTGCTGCCAGCTCAACGCCAATGGTCAATCTCTTCTTCGGCTCGACGCCGAGCGATGAGACGATCGCATCCTGGATATCGTTAAGCTCCAACATGTCGATCACCGTATCGACGTAATCAAGTTTGTCTTTGCGTGGCACGTCCCGGCTTTGACGAAGGAGTGCCGAAAATTCGAGGGCTTCGCGTACGGTGGCTGACCCCTCGTGCAAGTCCATCTGCTCAACGAAGCCCGTCCGTCGCTGGAAATCGGAAGCGAGTGCCTTTCCATCAACGAGCATAGTTCCCTCAACGACGCCAACGGAACGCTGCGATAGAGTGTTGAGCAGCGTTGTCTTGCCAGCGCCGCTTGCACCCATAAGGGCGACAAGAACGCCAGGCCGCGCGTACCCACTGATATCGTTCAGCAGCTTCTTGGGGCCTGCCGCAGTCGGAACGGTATAGTTAATGTTTTCCCAAGTGAAGATCTGATCGCTGCGTTCGAGAGATTCCAAGACCTCATCCGTGGTTCTCTGCCGCTTCATCCCCGGCTTAGTCGCGTCAGTGGCTTTTGCATTTTCCTCATCGGTGTTGTTCTGCGCTCTGGCGACCTTTTTGGGAGCTTTTGAGGACTTGAAGACAAGGGCACCCATTCCGCCACCCAGATGAGAGAGCTTTTCTGTCGCCAGAACTGTCAAAGCAATATACCCTATTGTGAACGCAACGACGATGCCGAAATTTCGCCAAAGATGTGATCGACTGTATTGGAATTGCGATGCCAGGTAGGATGAGCCGGGCACTTGAGGACTGCCAGGCTGTGAGCCGGCTATCGCGCATCCTTGGTTCAGAGGGTTGATGCCAGGTCCCGACGGGACAAGCTGAGTCGGGGCACAATCCATGATACGGTCGGAAAACTCATTGGTCATGACTGCTTCGAAGGCGTAGGCGACAGGGTTGACGTAATACAGCCAGCCGAACCAAATCTTCTGATCCAGCAGCACAGGCTTGGCGAGCGTATAGCCGGTGAAAATGATGAGCAGGTTCAGCGCGATACCCGAGAAGCGCACTGCGTCATCCATGGTTGCAGAGACGGCAGCAAACATGCGGTACAAAGAGGTCAAGCAGATGGTAGTGACGTAGACAAATAGCAGGTAGATGAAGAACTTCGAGGCCGTCACGTCCAAGCCAGTTATAAAGTACATGATGATGCCGAAGATGATGACCTGGACAAGGAGTATAGGGAAATCAGCCAGCACTCGAGCCAAATTCACGGCGCTGGGCCGATAGAAGGCGTATTCGCTGTGCCGATTGATAACAGCCCGACCCGACACGGCCTTCATGAGCTCCGACAACTGCAACCAGCCAAGGAACAGCATGGAGAAGAATGAGACACCGCTGCGCAAGAAGGCACCACCAGTGTCGGAAGGCGTGTTGTAGAAGAAAGCGCCCACGATCAGTCCATTGCTCACAATAACAAATGCTTTGGTGTACAACGTCGTTTTGTCTCCCCAGAGGAGCCAGAACTCTCGCCTTGTGCACGCCAAGATCTGCTTCCAAAGACTGACAGTGTACACCGATCGTTTCAATACAGTGCGAGATTTTGCGCTTTGGACTGATTCGACGAAGGTTTGGGCGTCGGAATGACCTGTGTCGCTGATGTGTTTCTCAAACCTGTTTACATCGTCCACAACGCTCCGGTAGGACTGGCTTTGGCGAAAGACCTTTTCTAGTTCTTCGGCGGTTTTGGGGCACTGGTCCTCAAATCCCTCCCTGAATTGTCGGGCATTCACGTCACAGAGCGATGTCAAGAAGTCAGCCGTCGTCTGTCTGGGCGGACATCGGAATCCGAGGTTGATGAAGTATTGCTTGGCATCACTCGCCGGTCCTTGGTAGAGCATTCGTCCCTCGTCAATGACCAAGACCTTGTCCATGAGCTCGTAGATGCCCTCACCGGCCTGGTAGAGCGTAGTAAGTGTGGTGCGGTCCGAGACATCCGTCATGATACGGAGTGACTTGGCATAGTTGTAAGCTGTCGATGCGTCCAGGCCACGGGTCGAATTATCCCAGCATGTCACAGTACTCTTCGTGGCCAGCGTTTCGGCGATGCTGACCCGTTTTCGTTCACCGCCAGAGATGCCTTGGGTGAATGCATCGCCGACAATCGTGTCCTTTGTATGGGGCATGGCAAACATCTTGAGGAACGAGTCAACTATCAAGTCGACGGTGCCACGAGCGTGCTTCTTGGTCTTGGTCAACAAGGAGAATTTGAGAGTCTGCCCAACAGTGAGTGTGGGCATGTGCTGGTCATCCTCGGCATTATATACGGCTTCACCGCGAAATCGCTTGTCCATCTTGGACGACGGTATTCCGCCGTAAACGACTTGGCCTTCGACGGACTGAAACGAGCCACGATTGTTCGCAATGACCTTGAGAAACGTACTGCAGCCGGCCCCAGGCCGCCCCAACACAAGCATCATCTCGCCTGGTCGAACGACACCGGTGAAATCCCGTATCAAGTCTCGCGGCTGGCCAGCACCACGGAAATTGAGAGCAGGAATCCAACCGCATAGATAGTTGTAGAGATCTGGACCGAAAGTGCCTGCGATGGCCTGGGGCAGGGTCCGCACGGACACGGCACTGGCTCCCACGCCCTTGACCGTCAAGTTCTTAAAGAGAACTCCTACTTTCTTCGTTGACTCGCCATTGTCGGGGTTGCGCTTCTCCAAATGACCTTCTCGAATGAACTGCTCCAGCTCGAAGCCATCAGCGCGGACGGTGGCATCGCTGTCGGCATCAGCGGCGGATATTTGTTGTTCCACGTCTACCTCAGGAGCACTGCGCTCCGTGAATACCCTTCCCACGAAGCTTCCCTTGGATCTTGTCCTCTGGGCGGCCGATGGGCTCGTGCTTCTCCGGCTCAGTTCTCGTTGCAGCTCTCTGAAATCTTGGCGCGCAGCTTGCTGGCTGACGGGCCCGTTTGCGTATGTATCTCCCCAGTGGCCATCATTGGCATTGTCGTCTGTAAGCTGGGCGCCGCCACCTCGTGTGGTTGGGGTTGCGTCTTGATCCTCCGTGGACGGTCTGCTACTTCTTTGGGTATTTCGCTGCGGCTGCGGCTGCGGTTGTTGTTTTTCTCGTCCCGGGTCCGCCATGGTGAAGTTGATGCATCCGGAGAAGCCGGACGGACGGCAGTGTCAGGGTAGGATAAGATGTAAACAAATAATACTACTCAGACGATTGAAGGGGTATCTGCTCTCGAGGCTCGAAATCTTTTAGGTATTGAAGTGATGATGAGGGCGCAAGGTCGCCGCAGGCCACAGGTATGGAGGGGTGTCAGGCCCGAGCTCCCATGAGGAAACGTTTGTCTTGGTCGGGGAACCTTGAAAATGTTTCGCGAGCTGCGGAGGCACGAATTAAAGTAGGCCGGCGCCATGACGACAATGGCGGCAATAGCTACGCCCAAGCCCTTCCCTGCAGATCTCATAAGCTCCTTTCGCTTCTGTGGGCAGGCTTGTTGCATCACATCAGCTGGAGTTTAGGATAGTATCTCCGGCGCCTCTCCCGTAACTGTATTCTCACCTCGCGAGGGGTCTAAGCCTAATTGATCCAGGACCCGCTCCGCCGCTTCATAAATCCGCGCGTTGGTACGGAGTACCGGGATCTCATTTGCCAGAGAGGCAAGCCCTGTGCAAAAAGGTGATGACACGTCTGGCGGAGTTTTGATTAGGACTTCTTGGCAGACAGAGCCTACCGTGACTCATAGTGACACATGCTGAGAGGCCTGTACGTGTTCAATGCTGTGCCACGACCTTGTTGGCTTTGGGACGAATCTCAACGCAACATCCTCCCGTGTGTCCTCTTTTTTTTTGGCCTTTTTTTTTTCTCCCATCCGCACGCGTTGTTTCCCTCGCGCCCAGGATCTCCAATGACAAGCTCTGAAAATAAGCATGGACCCACCACATCCAGATGAATCATTCCTCGTCATAATCTTGTTGTCCATGTCACTTGTTGAGTGTTTCACGCATGTCGTGATTTCTTGGCCAGCAACCTCGCAAAATCTGCACAGTCACTTGTCAGATCAAGTGACATTGGCGTGATTGCCGATGAGGTCCAACAGACCAGACCCTGAATGCATCAGACTTCTGCCTGGTCGTAGCGCTGTTCCGTCCTATCGACGTGATACCACCGGCCGACTTTTCCGCGAGTACTTGATCCAGAGGAAATGGCTGCGAATGTAACCAAGATGCTTGTTGCTTATCGCTCCAGCTGAGACAAAACAAATCCACGTGCGGAAAACAAAAGGCATTATCGCCGAGCTCCGGTCGTAACATGTCACCGAGGCGGACAACAGGCGCGTGCAATGACGTTGAAGCCCTTGCGGCAAGATTGGAGGCAGCCATATTAATAATACAGCCGTGCAGGTTAAGGTTCGCGGTATTCATCAGGATGCAGGGTGCAGGGACGCACTTCCCACCGCGGCTCCACGATATATCCACTGGGGCCGGCTTGGCCTGAAAACGCTTATGTAGATGGCAGAGTGAATGGCGCATTCCCGAGAAGCGCGCATGGCAACTTTGAGAATGACAGCTCGCGGCGAGCCAGCAACTACGCATCTGGCGGATGAAGGTGAGGTCATTCATGCCGGTACATTTGGTGTGGGCTGGGGGGAAAGAGGGAATGAACGAACGTCTGCCATGCGAACCCCCCCCCCCTTGTGCCACAGTCTTTTGCTGCATGATCAGATGCGCGATTGACGCATGCAGCAGATGATGACTTTCCGTGTGCCAATTGCAGACATGAACTCCATCTGCCATCTCTCGCGTCACAAGTCGCATATGTTCCTCACTGTAACATGTTTATCAACGAGCATGATTGCACTTCTCAAAGGCCCCAAAATGCGGCTCGAAAAAGAAAGGAAGCCAAGTGGGGACGACGAAGCGCCGAGACAGACACGGCTGGAGGCTCGTAGCTCCTGTCCCAGATCAATCACTGTGCAAGTCGAAAACAGAAGGTGGCCATGTCGGGAGAGCTCTTCGTCTCACTTCCTTCGGGTTGCCGCATCTGCTACGAGACCTTTGGCAGTCGCAAGCATGAGGCCGTTCTGCTCATCCAAGGACACAGCGTGGCCATGACGCAAAAGACCGCTGCGCTTCGCCAACTCCTCAGCCCCCCGAAACAGCCGTACTTCGTCGTCTGCTTCGATCATCGGGACACAGGCCGTTCCACGTCCTTTGCCAAGGCGTCTGACGATGAGCCCGTGTATACACTGTCGGAAATGGTCGACGATATTGTCGGTCTCGTCCATCATCTACACTTGAGCAGTGTTCATTTGGTTGGCTTGAGCCTCGGCGGCACGCTTGCTTGGCAGACGGCCTGTCGACTTCCCAACATTGTCCGCAGTCTGGCGCTCGTCCTGACCAGTCCAGTCGGTCGACAGCAAATTCCTGCCGACCACTTGCCGCCGCTACATATGGAAGGCCAGTGGCTGTTGGGAGAGGCATTCAGCGTCCCGGACCAAGTGGATGACGATGAGGCCTGGATCAAAACGTATATGCAACTTGACCTGGCATTGGCAACGCGGTCTCCCACTGAGGCTGAGTTGAGGGAGTCCAGGCAGGAGTCAGAGATGACGTACCGCCGGGAAAGAGAGAGCGGAACTCTGTGGACCAAGTTCAACCATTCTGACGCGTCGGGTGTCAGATGGCCGCGCGAACTACTCCAGCAAATCCAATGTCCGACAGTCGTCGTGCACGCCGCAAAGGATCAACTGTTTCCATTGAAGCATGCAGAGGCCTTAAAAAACGATGTCAAGGGCGCGACGCTCGTGATCTTGGACGAATGTGGACATGAACTCCCGCATCGTGTTCGTCAACAGGTGGTTGATGCCATTATTGCCAACGCCAAGCGAGCAAGAGATGACTCGATTTGAACTTGATCATGAGACGGAGCATGCGAGCAAGCAAGCCACTCAGATACACGTCAGACGGTCCCCTTGGCGCTGTGTGTTACGTGCGCGGACTAGTGCATGATGAGCTGGGAGTCCTTGCAAATCGTTATAACCAATGTCTGTTCCTTGAGCCAAGGGCTCGTACATCCGCTGCTTCTGACTTTTGGATGACTGTATGAATGGATTTCTCCGGCCCCTTAGGCTTCAGCGTACTTCAGTGCTGTTCACTGTGAGATCTTTGCTCGCAAATTAGGCTGATTCAATAGCTCGGCTGTATATGAAGCCTGGCCGGAAACGACAATATTTACCGCTGAGCAGGTCGGCCCATCTCACTTCGTCATTATTCGTCGTGCACGGGAAGCCCATTATACGTCTGCCAGGCCACCTGATGCTTAGGGTGGCTGAAAGACACAATCGCGAACCCCAATAACTTCCTGCCATCGTGAAGGAGCTCGATCGCTCCCCACGACGAGCAGCCTCATTCTTTGCTGACACTGGGGCTCGATCGCCTTGCACGCGCGTACTTCCTCTGCAAATTACTCCATATACACGCGGATTCGCCGCATGTTGCTACGCCCAACAGAGGTATTTGCGTGCTCAAGGCCACACGTGCACTCATTTCTTTACTCCCTTGCTATGCCACTCTAGAAAGACCCATGATCACCGTCGCAATCGTTACTGTGTAGACCGGAATCGATGAGCGAGCCCGGCAGATGCCTATGATGCTGTCGCAGCAGATTTCAGGCTCTGCTCCATGCGACTTAGATGCTATGCCCTCGTCCGTCCATGACGGTGCTTCATGATCAAGCCAGAGATCAAGGAGAGTAGCTGCTCCCAGAATATCTCGTCATCGTGCTGGCGCACTAAGCGCCTGCATTCGATCCAAGGGCAATGCCAGCTGGTCGAAACCCCAATTTGCCCACTTCATCGCTCACGCTCAAGACTCAAAAGCCAAAGCACAGGCACGTAGGCGCCTCACTGCGCAGTCCATGCCATGGGACTGAAAAAGCCTTGCCGGGGGGGAGCTGCGCGATATGAACACCTGCATCATCGATTAAAGTGGCTTTGAGATTCTCATGACGTCCATCCTCAGCCTGCTGGAGACATGGCACGACATCCGGATTACCTTCTCGCATCGCGATGCGCTGTGTGCGTCGCGCGAGGTATAGCTGGCTCGGCTTTCTCTGTCGACGCTGTATGAGACGGCCGTCGACCTTGCACTATTCGCTTGAAGCTTTGGTTGGTTTTGGTTCCGTTGACTTTGATTGTCTGTGCTCGTTGAAGGCCACAAATGGGTCTTAAATGGCTTCGCCAATGTAAGTTCACTCCTCCTCAGACCCGTCTTGGCTCGCATCCCTTTGTTGATGTCTTTGATGGATGCATGAAGCTCCACGGCTGCGTACCTGATAAACTGATCCGACTGGGGCGACGAACAATGGGACCATCTAGGAAAAGCTGTCCGCTTCGTTCAGAGGCTCCATTGTCGAGGAGTCCCGGGCGCCTGGTCGACTATGATCTCCGCGCTCAGCTGGAAGAGTCGGTCCCCAAGGGCGAAGGAGAGGGGGAAAGATACGATCAGCGGGACCGCGAGGAATCTTGACGATCAAACAAGCGATATCTGCGTTCGCGTCCGCAGATCATCGACGTTGGCCAAAAAGAATAATCCGCAAGCGCGTTTCATGATGCAGCATGGGTTTGGTGAATCTTTCGTTTCTGCATTTCGCATCTTTTCGTCCACAAGAAGCTTTGGAACATACTGCACACCTCACACACGCACACATTTGACACTATCCGCTTCCTCAGGGGCACAATCAAATATTGACTATCGACCCAGACTGTTGTGGGTGACGGTTTTCAAACAGTCGTTGGCAGTCTTTTCGACGCAGACGATACCGCAAAGACTCTCGAAGCTCTCCGTCAGCTCGGTCAATGTTCCAGCCTTGGTGCCCTTTTCGAAGAACACGAGCAGAACGAACATCTTGTCACGTATATGCCGGCCGTACCGCGAGCTTGACCACACATTGCGACGTTCTCATTGCGCTGTGGACAACAGCAGACAGACTCTAGCGTGTTCGTCAATCACTAATTTCTCCGTGTTTTTGGGAATGAGTTGTATGCAGACCAAGTTCAAGATAATTCGACAATACGCTTCCACATCATGTTGATGATCTCCCAAGATGGTTGCTATTGCCGACCGCCAAATGATTCTATTGAGCTATACCGGGCGATGGTATGCACATAATGTGCAGCTCTTTAATACCCGGCACAGATGGCTGAAGATATGTTTGCCGCAACATCCTGTTAGAACAACAAGCTTTGTTCACCTCGCTCCAGCTAATGTCACGCATTTACGGAATCTAGCAGAATGGACGGTCTTGGAATACCTTGCGACGTGGCTTCTTCTGGTCTTTTGGCCTCGTCGTGGCTGGCAAAGCTGCCTTGTTCACGGCCCGGATCCACTAGACAAGAGGCTTGTGACAGTGACCGAAGCGCTGGTCTTTCTCAGTGATAACACAGACCAACGGGACAGAAGAATTTGCGTTTACATCGGAAAAGTAAGATACGGCTTTGACATACTCAGCAAGACGTACAGCTGCCACCTCAGTGCGAGCATTGCCGAATGCGGTAACATATATCGAGCAGTCTTGGCTTGTGGACGATACAAGCCGTTGAGAGATGGAAGACATGAGATCCTGGTCGGCAAGACGTCGAAGAAAGTGAGGCTCGATTTCTGGGCTGTGCGGGCGGCTCAACTTCATGCATATTACGCCGGGCGGGATCTGGACATGAGACCGCACAGCAAATATCCCCGCTCTACAAATGGAAAGAATGAATATCATTGCGGTGTGCCCATGGCTCTCACTACTGCGGCACAGCTTCGCGGCAGTTCCGTGAGTCCATGGGTTTTTGAGAGTCTTTGCGCTCTCGACGGCGTGAGCCAGGTTCCCATCGAGTATATTTTTGGCTAGCCCGCCCTTTCTTCGAATGCATTTTGGCTTTGCGAATCCAGATCATCATGCGGGCACAGATTGCATGGACTCACATCAATCATCGCTTTCGACGAGTCTTGGGGGCATGTGACGGCAGCGTCGCGCCCGGGAAGTCGGGTCAGACCCCGAGCGCTCCTTTTCCGCTCAAAACGCTGCACGGCCGGGTGCAAGGTGTCTCGGCCGAGACTTCAGCAGTAGCGTCCTCCTTTGGGTTTTTTTGAACTGTTTCGAACGTCACGATAAGTCCATTGAAATCCCCTCACGCTGCCTACCATAAATTTGGCTCAAGATGCATGTCGCAACCGCACGACCCTTTGCAGGATCTACATCGACCTGGTCTCGGCCATGCGCGACAATGACGAACCATGGCTGAACTCGCTCAATTTCGCTGAGATTCGGGTTCGTCAAGGTCGGAAGGATATGCCCGAAATTGCAGAGGATTGAGTCGCGTGGATCGGACATGACCATCGTGCTGCTGGACGATAAATTGGAAGCGCAAGAACGAAGTGAGCTGAGAGATGCGCTGCATGTCTTTGTCAACGGGACAGACTTGAACTGCCAAGCTCTATGCTTCACCACGATGGAAATTGGCGGCGATGTTTTACCAGCATGATCCCGCGCGATTTTCGTCAAAGCCTGCTCTTTTGCCATGATGCCTCCAGCGCAATTTGAAGCTTCCAAACTGAGAGAGACTCGCCGCTGGCATAATCGACTTCCTTCTCCCCCATCATACACTACCTTTGTTCCGAATCCTACGTGCATGCAAGGACATTGACGCAGTTTGATGCCTCTTCTCCACACAAACTGTAGGGTAGGTTGAAGGTCATAGGAAAACGGGTGATGCGGACGTCTCTCGCGCCGTTATCACATGCCGACAGAAGACGCTGCGCACGGCAGCAAGACGGTGCGTTGATGTTTTTCGTCGATAGCGTCATGTATTGTCGCAATCTGTGGCCTGCTTGGGCGTGCATGTCGATTATGCAAGATTGGCGATCTTAGTCTTCACGGGACGCATGGCTCTCGCTACAACACGGCGGAGATAAGGTCGGATTTACTCCGTACATGATAGTATTCAAGCTGGCCCAAGGACTCCATGAGCGGGTATTGCAGATGGAGACATGCAATTCGGCCCGTCTCATGGTCGCAAGCCGTGGCCATGCCTTGCGTTGCCGTTTTGCGGACCTGCAGATCACGGCGGGTGCGAGTGCGAGTGAGAGTGCGGATGCGGATTCGTGGCCCGGAGAGCAGAAAAAGGAACGGTCGAGGCAGCATCGTGGGCTGGGTACATGTGGCGACGGCAGGACCCTTGGGGAGTGTCGAATTCTCGTTGATGAGGGACGGCAAGTGTCTCCAGTGCATGATGGTCGCAGGCACTCACTTCGACATGGCACTTTGCGGCTTTGCGTTGTGGCAGGATGAGTTGACCCGTGCAAAGTTTTCGTATGTCACGCCTGCGTGCCAAATTTGCTGCCTCGATTCTTTTTCACCGACCGAATGAGCAACATTGGCCATTGTGTACGCTACATGGAGCTTTGTTTTGTTCTACGCGGATTCGAAGCTCGATCTTTTGGCATATTCGACTGACAGACGCAAAACGAATCTCCGGTATAAAGTACTCCGTAGACACGTACAATGGTAAGACGCCATGCAGAACCAAACGGCGAGATAATTGTTGGTTGGGTCGGGTTCGTTGGCTGTCAAACGCTTTCAGGTTGCGGTCTCTGTCGGACCGGCTGAACCTCACGTGGACGTTTACGTATCCAACGGAACGTGACAAATTCCAGCACAGTAGTGATAGGTTTGCCCATCCCGTCGATGATATTGGCTCGAAGCTGACGAGCATCCGGATAACGCCACGATGACCGGGGTCCAGACCTCAACAATAGCAAGCTGCAGAATGGAAGAAGACGATCATGTTTCGTCCACACCAGCCTATGCTGCCTGATTGGGCCCGGCTTCGTCCCAGGGCTGCCTGTGATTTGCTGTCTCGCTCACGGCGCACGGACATGTTCGTTGAGCTGGCCCGTGTACTCCGTACCCCTGCTGCATGACGGAGCAATGTTATCTCCAATGTCTGGCAGCGGTGAGAAACAGATCTCCAGCCGTCGCGACGAAGCGGCATGGTATCTTGTTCGAACGTCAGCTCACCGCGGACTTTGTTTAGCTCAGAACTTGCTGCTCTGGGCCAAGGGACTAAAATCGATCCACAATGTCGCCGAGAAAAAGAAAATTCCCGCATCCGCCAGCTTGCGTTGGGGAGAAGACATTGGAAATCAAAATTTCACAATGTAGATCAAGACTAGGGATCGTCAGCCAAAAGCGGGGAAGGCGCCAGTGCGGCGCCAACGAAGTGCCGCAGCCACTTGGTGGAAACGGTTGTCGGACCGACGAGCGGCGTTCTTGCCAAAAAAGCTCAAGTTGACGAGTGAAGTGCTGCCTGCTTACTTGCTTCGTTCTTCGTGATGCACCAATGTTGGGCGTTTTGCTCATCTTTTTCGACCAGGTCTAACCAACAAGTCTGACCACGGCAATAGTCGGACCATGGCTGCTGCTTATCGATGGCCAGCAATGAAGCTTGCCACGCGGCGCGAGCAGACTCGTCGTGCAGCCCGAGTCCGCAACACCGACCAGACCAGACCAGACCAGACCAGGCAACGTCTGACTGCTGTTGACGATCCTCCTACTAAGATGGACAAATGTCTGACGAGCGAGAGGAGAATGGAGCATATGCAGCGCTGAGTCGTTGACCACGGTCCAGCGAATGCTCCAGAGAGCCGATGCAAGAAATGGTGATCAAGTCAGTACGGAGTACAGCATAAGTGATACGGCAAGCTCGTCGAACGGCAGGACTACCCGAGAAACCCAGCCGTGTAGATCAATGACTACACCTGCTATTACTGGAAGGGGGCCTGTGTCTCCCCAGGTGTGCTGTTCGCCGCGTGGCCATTTCCGGTTGATCGAGATAGGCCCTTCGTGCCGTCTTCGAGCCGTTTTTCTGGGGGAAGCCGGACGGACGGCAATGGTTCCCAGAGCCCCGCTCAGCCACCAAACGGAAACGGTGCCCCCAACGCTGGCACACCCGCGGAAGGCTTCGATACACTAGAATGCCATGTCAGATCGATTTGGGCGTGAGACACACTTTCGCGCCAGCAGAGGCGAAGCCATTGCATCCAGTCCCGATGGAACACGACTCGGGAGACAAAGGCCCGGATCTGCAGCTCGGGTTGATTCTGTGTGCTGGCGGCGTCTGTCGGATTGACCATCCTGACAGTGAGACTGATCAGACGGCAGGCGTTGATGGAGCGACGGTGTGTTGATGCCGTGCAGAGGTGAAAGGCGTGGACCACGGCGATGGCCGATCGTCGACACAGACCCAATTACCTCTCTCATCGATGGCAAACCAAGCTATTGATATCTCGCTAGAGAATCTCAACCAGCACGAGGCGCTTCGGTAGAGGGCACATGATGGCAGCCACTCAATCGCTGTCCGCTGCTAGCCATGGCCCAGGCGTGGGCAAGAGATGACGGGCGGCTCGGTGGACAAGGGGGGTGGATCGCGTGGCGTCGCGCATCCATTTCTTTCAAGAATTGGTCTGTCCTACGCGCAAGGGTTCAAGCAATGGCGGCGAAGGCGGATTGGAATCCGGCGCTCAATTCGTCTTTGGCCCGGCTTGCCAAGCTGGGGCGCATTCCAAAGGAGAATGCCGACGGACAGAGAACAGACAAGCAAAACGACAAAGGCGTGTGCCGACAAGATGGGTCGGGTGGACAGGATACGTTGGGGGACGAACTTGCATCCATGCCCATAGTGCTACGAGCCACAGAGTCGATGTGTCGCAGTCGAACGACGCAAACAAACGCTTGCCTGTTCTGGTCAACAGACTGACTCTGACCACATTCAACAGAGCCCACGCCCCAATGCTTGCTACTTCAAGGGAGCATTTGACAAAGAAACAAGTCTTGGAGAGCCATACTATCGACTGCATGAGCTGCGTCATGGTGCAATCACTTTTTTTTAAAGTGTCGGGAAGTTACCGCCCAGTCTCGACCAATGCCAAGGGCCAGCTTACCGCGAGTCGCTGGTCCGAGCAGCGCAGTCACCGGACTCTCGAGTGCTCAATAGCCCGTTTCAGAGTGGAAAAAGAGTCTCTTTCGGAATTCGGAGCAGCATCACGGCTTCGGCCCCCGGCCGTCACCCTCACTCATCCACGCCCCCCCTCCCCTGGGGCTATTTCTCCAGAATTTTGTCTAGTCTAGCCTTGCTCTATAGCGCATCCCTCCCACCAAACGCCTTTATCCCCCGGCGTCGGCCGGTTTCCTCTTTGGCGTGGGTTTGCGAACAATGGATTGAGTCTTCGGATCGCTCATTTCTTCTTCCTTTTTTCTCTTTCGAAACTCTTGGCGTCGCATCCCCAAAACTACAGCCTCTCGCCTCAGAGAGAGAACAAGGCACTCGGGAGCCAACGTCAAAATTCAGGACTTTGCTCTGCTCTGCTCACGTTGCCCCGGTCGGCGTCGCTCGGTATTGACTGGTTCTTCGCAGTGCGCAATCAGGCACCTATGAGTCTGTCGTCCGAGTCCGATGTCAAACTCTGCAAGCTGCGCATGTTATCTTATGAGTGGGTTCTGGCACGTACGCCAGCATAGATACCCCGGTCTCTCCTTCGGCCCGTCTTCACCTCCCTATACGAGACTCGCATTGATCTCCGTGGACCTCTCGCAATTTGAAGGATGCAGGCGCCGAAGCGCATTTCCCCGTCTTTTTTGTTAAACACCTGCACCTCCTCTGCATGTTGAACTTGGACAGACACAAGCATTTGGCCCGTTGCGCGACCCTTCCTTCGGCAGAGTCTCGACATTTTGCTCCTCGCACCATGGCCTCTCCTCACGCTTCTTCAGCCTAATAGCCGGAGGAGAAATTATTAGCCAACCGACCCGAGAGGGAAGGGCGTCGTCTGTGCGGTCCTCCCACGCCTTCAATGCAGGGACCCCGCGTCGTTGCTCGTGCAGGACATCTTTTTCCGGCACACCCACCCTCGTGATGCATTCGTATACCCCACTTTCTTCCGTGCCCTGCGAGCAAGCTTTCAGCCTGGGGTTGCCCCATCGCCGCCACCATCAACATCACCTCGCCGTGCCCCGAACTTTCGAGCCCACGGGGAATTAGTTGCTCTGGCGGGCCCTCTCTCCTCCTTTTTTGACACAGCCCCTCTCGCTGGGATCATTGGATGGGGAAAGTGGGCTTGCAGTCTGTTCCATGGTCGACTTGGCAGGTCAAGGTTCAGACGAGAAGGTGTAATGCACTCCGTGTTAATAACCTTTTTGTTTTGACTTTGGCGCGAGGAAGGTCCAGCTTATAAGTGAGACCCGACGCCCATCTACCCTCTGCGGTCTCCGATTCCCGCTTCCCATACACGGGCTCAAGCATTTTTCACGTTATTCCTCTTCCCCTCTATTCCTCGCCGCGGAGAGTATTGTCTCCTTCCACTCTCCGAGAGAACACCCCCAAAACAAGCAATCATGGCCGCGATCCGGAAAGTCTCGCTTTCCAAGCCGCCCGGTGAGGCCGGCAAAGCATGGCCGGGCATCGTCATTGGCTTCTTCGTCGCCTTTGGTGGTGTTTTGTTCGGCTACGATACTGGCACAATCAGCGGCATCCTCGCCATGCCATACTGGCAGAGGCTCTTCAGCACCGGCTACATCAACGGTAAAGGCACACCGGATATCAGCACCAACCAAGAGTCAGCCATTGTTTCCATCCTGTCTGCTGGGACTTTCTTCGGGGCGCTGTTCTCACCATTCATGGGTGACTTCATTGGCCGACGCTGGGGGCTGATAGCCTCTTGCTGGGTCTTCAACCTCGGCGTCGCGTTGCAGACGGCCGCCACGGCCATTCCCATGTTCTTGGCCGGTCGCTTCTTTGCTGGTCTCGGTGTAGGCTTGATCTCGGCTCTCGTTCCCCTCTATCAGTCCGAGACAGCACCGAAATGGATTCGAGGCGCCATTGTAGGGTCCTATCAGTTCTCCATCACGATTGGGCTGCTCCTCGCGGCTGTGGTCAACAATGCCACCCAGGACAGAAACGACAGCGGCAGCTACCGCATTCCCATTGCTGTTCAGTTTGCCTGGTCTCTCATTCTCTTCACCGGCATGCTGCTCCTGCCCGAGACGCCTCGCTATCTCATACGATCTGGCAAGACGGAAAAGGCCGGCAAAGCACTTGGGACCCTTCGTCGTCTCCCCGCTGATCATCCCGCCATCCAAGCAGAGCTCGAGGAGATCAAGGCTCACCACACGCACGAGATGAGTCTCGGGAGCGCCTCCTATCTGTCATGCTTCAAGCCCCCGATCCTGAAACGACAGTTGACAGGCATGGGCCTGCAGGCCCTCCAACAGCTCACCGGAATCAACTTCATCTTCTACTACGGCACCAAGTACTTCCAGAACTCTGGGGTGTCTTCTGGTTTTGTCATTTCGATGATCACCTCGGCCATCAACGTGACTTCGACACTCCCCGGAATGTACGCGGTGGACAAATGGGGTCGACGACCGCTGCTGCTCTTTGGTGCCATTGGAATGTGCATCTCCCAGTTTATTGTTGCCATGGCTGGCACTCTGACTTCTGGACAAGATGACAGGGGCAACGTCATTGTCAAAAACATTGCGGGTCAAAAAGCCGCCGTTGCCTTTTCGTGCATTTACATCTTCTTCTTCGCCTCGACCTGGGGACCACTCGCGTGGGTCGTGACGGGCGAGATATTTCCTCTCAAGACACGTGCTCGGTCCCTCAGCATCACAACGGCCACCAACTGGCTGTTCAACTGGGCCATTGCCTATTCGACGCCTTACCTCGTCAACTACGGTGACGGGTTTGCCAACCTGCAGTCCAAGATTTTTTTCATCTGGTTCGCCTGCTGTTTCCTCTGCATCGCGTTCGTCTACTTCTTCATTTACGAGACCAAGGGACTGTCGCTCGAGGAGGTCGATCTCCTGTACACGGAGGTGTCTTCTGCAAGGAAGTCGGTGCACTGGAAGCCCAACGATACTTGGGCGCATCGCCAGAGCGTTGCCAACCAGGGCGGCATCGTGCAGGACGACGTGAAGGGTGGACTCGACCACAGTCCTGGCACGTCACATTTGGAGAAGAATGTGCACGATGTATAGAGGTGTGAATCGTCATGTCACGCATAGTCCAGTCCTTTCCAGCCAGAAATTGCCATCATCAATTGATTTCACCAAGATATGTCCAAGAAGTGAAAGTACGTGCCACCTGCGCCTTGTTGTGACATGTCAAACCGCAAAGAGCCCAATCCCCCCAATCTGAAGTCTGGGAGAGTGGCCCTCCTGCACGCCGTCAGCACGGATACCGTCATGTTTCTGTTTCAGTTCCAGAACACTCGCACCAAGCAACAGAAAATGCGTCGCCAGCAACTGCGCCGGCCCAACAGGAAACGACGCCGGCACAGTCACATTGAAGGTCTGTTCGGGTGTCGTCCCGACTGGATTAAACGCGCCCTGGTACAGAAGCGTGCCCAGGTTCTCGCCCGCATTGGGACAGTTCCAATCAGGGCACGAGAGGATGCTCAACACGATCGACAGCTCTTGAACGGCCGTGCCGTTGTTCTGGGCCGGTCAGCACCACGTTTGACGACGAAAGGTGTCACGTACGTGTGTTTGCACGGTCACGGGCGTGGGACGGTCGCGGTGGATTGTGCTTCCTGAGCGGGGAGAGCGGATGTCGATGTTCTGCGCGAGCGAGGTGGCTGCCACGGCAGCGAGGAGGAGTAGTTTCATGGTTCGTGGAGGATGAGTGAAACTTGATGGGAGGGTTAAGGGAAGGGGGAAAGGGGCTGATATATGGGAAGGGGGCACGGACCGTAAAGAGATTTGGGGGGGGACGGATTGGTCGATTTGCAGATTGAATGACACGGATGGGAGAGGGATTGGGGGACTTGCAGATGAGATGACATGGTGGTGAACGGCGGGGTGATGGGGGATTGGCGGTTGGATGGCACGGGCGGCCCGTGGCGTTGCATCGTGGGCGCGCACGGGTGGTGGGGATGGGTCATTTTACGGTGTTGTGGTCTACTGTGGCTGAGGAGGAAGATGAGCATGGAAAGGTGAGAAGCTGGAGGACGGAGCAGCAAGCTGTAGTTGGAATTGTTGAAGAGGTGGTGATGTTGGTGTTGGAGGTTGTGAGTTGTGAGGGTGATTTGCGGGTGGAGGTCAAGGTGATTTTTAAATCTTCGTCAACAAACCATGTCCATCGTCACGAGCACTGACCATTGTCGTCTCAATGTCTACGTCCGCAACAACGCTGATTATCGTTAGCGTCATCGTCATTGACTAATGTCTACCTACAACTACCGTGTATCGTTCAATGAGAGAATGTAAACCATCTTCCTCGCATCAATACTGTCTGACCATCGACGTCCGCAACAATGCTGATTATCGTTAGCGTCATCGTCATTGACTAATGTCTACCCACAACTGCCGTGTATCGTTCATTGAGAGAATGTAAACCATCTTCCTTGCATCAATACTGCCTGACCATCGACGTCCTCAACAACCCTGCCTATCGGCGTCCTCATCATCATCACCATCATCATTCTCGTCCATACTTGCCTCCAGATACAATATCTATGAGGGCTCTAGAGCTCTTTATTTCGCTAACATGGGCGCGATCTTGGCGACAAAACCCGCCCTTCTCTTACTCGTCGACCTTGGGAAACCACCCGGGAAAGACACAGTCATCTTTGAGGCGCTTCCAAAAGTCGAACTGCTGGGATGTGTCAGTCAGTCAAGCATCATGAAATTTTTTTTGAGTTTGGAGTCTGACTGGAAATACTCACACCCGATGGCGAGGGCTGCTTGGACCCGCACTTCAATCGTTCGGAGGATTTGATGTCAAAGCGAACGACGTTCGCCCCAGAGATCCTGGAAGAGCCAGGCCGAAAGAGCAGCAGCATGAACGAGGAATGCGGCATCGGGGAAGAGGTAAACAGCAACGAAAAGACTGAAGAACACTAAGTAAGATCGCCAGAAAACCCTTGAGAGCTCGTTGCATATCATCTTCGCCCGATACAAACAAACATCCCGTGTTGATACGGTGACAAAATGCTGCCATCGTCGAGTCCTGTCCTCGAAAGATTCGTTCTTCGCTCGGGTGCGTGTTTTGAGGCGCTCCATCCAAAAAGGACGCAGAAAACCTTGTTCGTCCCACGGTTCTGTTGCACAAAATTCAACCCAGCGCGTCGTGACCTCGAGTACAGTCTCGGGGCACGCGACATTGTACCATTCTCCGTGTGTTTTTCCGCAGCTTTCACAAACGAATTTGTCGTTGAAGTGGCGCAATTCTATATGAATGAGAGTCTCTGCAATCCGGTGATGGGGAATCTCCCTGGGGTCTAGCAGACAGCTTTTGGCATCGAGTAAGTGGCATCTACCCTCAAGATCCTTTCCTCGCTTATGGGAGAGTTGCTGCGTTGTCCCCAGCTTGAATCGCGTCTTGTCTCCAAATTTGGCATGGAATACATAATTTTTCCCAACCTCCTTCCATCCTTGGTTGGTTTTAATTTTTTTGAGAAAACTTGCAAGCTCCTCGTCGATATCGCCTTTGAAATTCGAATTGGCAGTATGCTGTTCATTCGTTGTCCTTTCGGGCATCGATGACGGTCCCCTTGGCCCAGGGCTCGGACTCGCTTCACGAGATACGTTGTTGGTCATTGACGGCATGAGCAATCGGAGGAGCGAAGCTGGAGTGGTATTGGCGCTGCTCGCTTGGCTGTGTGCGATGCTGAATACGCTGTCTCGGCCACCAAAAGGCGGCGTCTCGGCCATGCTCAACTGATTTTCCTGGCCAGGGGTTGATGGCCGTGCGTACGAAGCATCTCGCCAGGAACGGGGTGGTGTCGTCATGGCAGGCAGAGGCATGTGAGAATAATGATGATTGGGACGATAGAGAAGAAGGTTGGAAGGCAACTTGAGCCGTTCAACTAAGTCTTGTGACGGGAAAGACTGCCCTTTTCTTATACGCAGCAGCCGCAGACCCAAGGGCGAGACCCAAGGGCGAGAATAGTCTCGGCACGAAGCGCTTGTGCGTGAGGCTGACCTTGCATACATAGCCTCATTTGTTTCTACTCGTCACATGCATGTAGCTGTTCCTTTGCCCAAGGGGGTATCGCCCGATAGATATTGGAGTAGCTGCAGTCCTCCTGGAAATATCAGCAATGTTGACGCACAAGAGGAAGAGTGCTTCACTACGATTCGCGGCTCTGATTCCATGCTGGGCACGTTTGCCTGTTTGCCCAATTTGAACGAGAAAAGACTGGAAATCGTGGTGTGTCTACGGCAGAGCGAGTCGGGATCGGCTCGTGGTCGCGGAGCCGTCGACTGCGGATACGGATCACTGTCCTTCGAGATGCTTTATTTTTAGCAACCATCGAGGGGGCTGGGCCGCAAGCATGGATTCCCATCCTCTATGCAGCAGCGGCATAGACCCCGGCTGATTTCCCGCACAAGTGCCCGCTGTGGTACTTCGCCTCCTGCAAGCTCTTTATAGAACGCGGATGTCTGCTCCGCAATCCGCCGACAAGTGATGCAATATTGATCAGTTTTGTCTCAGATATCAGAGAGGCGCAGGCCCTTCGCCGAAGTTTGCCCCCGCTCATTCATCAATAGACCTTCGCGATGACGTATGTCTCGCTCGAGAGGATCCTTTATTGGTTTCTGTCCCCATATCGAGGCTGTCGATGCGCCGGATAGCTGCAAGTCTACGCAATGCATCAACTGTGTCCAGCTGTTTGACGTGCTAAGCGGCGACCAGGCGGCATTGAACCTGCGAACCTTGGTGTGTGAGCGAATGCAGACGGCCGAACACGCTCTCCTTTCATGACGACAAGACGTCTGTTGTGGTGGGCATGAGAAGTACATGCACTGAGTATCAGCGACTGCAATTGCCCAAATCCTCGAGGGCAATCGGTCAACCCTCGATGACTTGTGGCAAGATGCGCCGATAGGTCTGTATCAATGACATCCCGCAGTCTCGAACTAGACACCGAAGCCGACCTGCCTTATCGAGCCGAACTGGGGCTACCATCGTGAGGAACAGAACTTCGTGGGGAAGCCAAAGACCCTTCAATTACCATCGGGATTCAATGTGGCGAACAATAGCGGCGACATGGCGTCCCACGGCAGGGTTGTGGTACGACACGAAAATTTTGAAAGCCCATGAGCCATCCAATTATGGTCGTGGCTTGCCCGGGAGCTCCGCCGCGTTGCCGCCCGGATCTTTGAGGTCTCATGGGCCGTCCCGTGCCGGTGTGGCAACTCAAGCAACTTACATACCCCGCTCGTGAGGGAGACCTGAGGACTGCCGAGTTGCGGCACTATAAGAGAGTTGCTTGATCCCGAATTCCAGAACGTGGAGCATCATCTCTGCTTCAAAGGGGCTTTCCGCCGCGGTCTTCATCTTGTGTTGCTTCGCTTCCAGCTCTCCCGTCCTCAACACGCTGCCTGCCTCGTCCGACCATCATGGGCTCCTACGACACAAATCAAGAATACGATGTCATCATCGCTGGGGGAGGCACAGCGGCATGCGTTGTTGCCGGCCGTCTGGCAGAGGCAGACCCTAATTTGTCCATCCTCGTCGTTGAACAGGGTCCGAACAATTTAAACGACCCGACGATTGTCAACCCCGCAATGCACCCGGTCCATTTGTTAACAGGCTCCAAGACGGCCACTTTCCATAAGGGCAACAAGTCCGAGGCACTCAATGGCCGAGAGCCCATCGTGCCGTGCGGCAGGGTCCTTGGAGGCGGTTCCTCCATCAACTTCATGATCTACGTCCGAGGTAAGTAAACTTGCTTGCCCCCCCCCCCCCCCATCCAGGTATTGCGTCTGCTAACCAAAGCCTCAAAGCGCAGGCTTGCGATTTTGATTCGTGGAA
>JARJUA010000282.1:0-61175 GCA_030787035.1 Aschersonia sp. MBC 877
ATACTATACACAAAGGGGTGTTCGAAAAGGGGATAGGGCGGCCGATCGAAAATCCTGCCTCAAGCCGCATTGTGGCAAGTGCGCAAAGTCTTCCCGCGCAGGGCCTAAATACGAGCGTCGCATCGTCATTGCGGGAAAGATAATTATTCTTGGACGTGATCGACAGAGGCGTCTCAAAAGCGGTGTCATTGTGCTATGCATTAGGCTCGTGAATAGCTAACATTCACACGACTCTACGCATAGCCAAGTTTGAGGGGGTTATCTACATTCTATCTTGCGACAATATGTCTTGATGCATGATTCGTCGGAGGCTCCACTACGCGGCCAATGTCTGTATCTTCATAGGGATAAGCCAAGGAAGTCCAGTGTCTACTTTTTGGAAATTGGGCCATCTCCTGGTTTTTTTTTGGATACGAGATGGATTGAAGGACATGTCATGCCTCACAGACGCATTTCCGGAGAAGTACTTTTGTTACTCCTGCTAGCTGTGGCAGTGGAAACCAAAAGTCAATATACCTTAAATGTATCAGATTATTATGGGTAGAAGCAACAAAGCGAAAGTCGAAATTAGGTGTCCCCCGCTATCTTGAAGGAAAGGCTCGTATGTATTGTTAAGCTCCAAAAGAGCTCTTGCAAAAACACGAAGACCTTATAGCGGAACGCATAGTTGAGAGTCGTTCTTTAGATAATTTAATCAATGTTAATACCTTTATTTACCTTTTTGCTGCTAACAAAACATATGCAGGTGGCTGGGTTAATGGCAGATACCCTTATTTAAGTTATACTTAGGCGTCTACTCTATTCTAACTATTAATCTAGGACATTATTTTTACCAAGCAAATAGAGGTGCTAAACGAGGCCTTTTCTTAGAACAGAATTCGATTTACTCTGCAATTTACTTAGAGAAATATTATGACTAGTCTAACTTTCGGTGAACTACCCAGTCTATTAGTTAATTTCTATGGCAAATTTCGAAAGGGTGACTACTACTCTCTTAATCTTTACTATACGCCTAATATATATAGAGGGGAATGCAGTTTTCCTGCTATAGCTGGCGCTCTTAGCTATGAAAGCACTGAATTTATCTTAGATAGCTGCAGAATAAACTCCCATACTACACCTAGTGGCAATGTTCCCTTTAAAACTGGCAAGATAACTATTCACGAAGTTAGTTATTGGTCTGGGCTATTCCATACGTTTCAAGGTAGCTGCAACAGTACTCATGGCGACTTTATTAACGATACACTAGCTGAGCTAAAAGCGAAGCCTAGAGCGGAGTTTGGCTGCCCTACTGGCCGCGATAGTTGCCCTCACTTGCCTGGCTTTGACCCAATCCAGGATTATATGGATTACACTTCTGAGTAAGTTAAATCAATAATCAGCGATAAATTATTCAAGTGCACACCAAGCTAGTTTAATCTCCACTTCATAAGTGGTTGCAGAGAAGAGTTCACTGAGGGTCGAATTGAGCGAATGAGGCAATTATGGAGGTTTGTTCGAATAGTCGCGAACTCGGCCATACTTTAGTCTCCATAGGTATCCTATTGATTCTTAGACCCTTTATAGTAGTAAATTCCGTCATGTGCGGCGCCGCATTCAACACCATCCGCGTACCACAATGCGCTTAAAGTGCTGGTGTACGTTACACACGTTGCTAACATCATTTCCAAACTGCTTTATAGGACAGTGACAAGAAAGGCGACAAGGCCATTCAAAACTTGTTTACCGTTTGAGACAGGATGTACAGCAAACTTCAGCGACTTCACTCGCATCCCGATATATTGCCTCCGCCAACAGCTCTTGCGACTATCCCGTGGCCAGGCCGGTCTGGTCTACCGGTCTCTTCTGGCAGCCTGTATCCGTTTATTCCTGGAATCAATGCTGCTTCTTGCATGAAAGATCTGCTCTATCAATTCGGAGAACTGCAAGCATCTTTCCTTGCCAGCTGCGGCGCGGCAGGCCGCCAGCTGGCGGCACGACATATTACGCCCACCGCGTTCTTTCGGGATTCCATTTCTCTTTCAATCTGCTTATGCATCCAGCAATAGATTAGCAACTGATCATCTCGAAAACAAGTCGGTCAACATGCTTAACCGAAATAAGGATGAAGCCACCACTCCAAACACAGCACAGCGGCCACTCCGTTCATTCGAGTCGTGCTTCCCGCCAGAGTGGCTCAGGAATGCTAACACACCAGGAATTCAACAGATATTTGAAGCACTACGGGACGATTGGCAGCATATTCCAGAATTAGCGAAGGTCAAAATCCCTGAACCGGCCATTGCAAATTGGCTTAAGTTTAGTAAATCAACAACAACCGCATATAATAGCAAACTGGTAAGAGGGTTAAACCTCAGTCATCGCTCAGAAGCCATCTGGAGAGGCGTTCTTGTTGCAATACTCTGGGGGAGCGAAAGCCAGGCGAGGAACCTGCCGCGATTGTGGAAGAGATACCCGAGTCTAACACAGATCGGCAAGCGACCAGCGATAATGGAGCAGATCAAGAACAGCCTCAAAAGTGCAGACAATGGCCAACCGAACCAGTGGGTGGGGACCCCGAGCAAGCAACCTTTGACCATACACACACCCAACAGGTTGGTGGATATTCCGCAGAGACAACCCCAGACCCGAGACCAACCGACGGTGGAAGTCAACCAAGTCACACCAAGCAGTGCAGGACCGACCACAGGGGCCCAGACAACATTCGCGGGACTGAATAGGCGGTTAGAAGACACGATGACAAAAAGACCGATGAAGAAAATTGATGTCAACTTGCGTCCAACCCTGGCGGCAGACAGAGAGATGGTATGGCTGATGGGCCCGACCTCCCACCACTCGATGGCAACACCAGCGAAAGCGACACCCATGACAGTTGAACCTACATCACGAATGAGCAAGTTAGACCACCAGGCACCGACGACAACTCTGGCTGGCATTGATACCTTGAGGAGCAACGCTAAGAAGCTACAGATGAGAGGAACCGAGAACATAACGGCACAAGCATCGGAGCAGCTAAAAGCATACATGGACAATGCATTAGCACAAGCCAACGACGTCGCCGATCTTAGGAGCATTGTACAGCAACAGCAAGGGCACATACAGGAATTAGAGCGCAAGATGCAAGAGCAAATTCAGGTCCACGAACGCTTTCGATCGCAGGTGATGACAGACCTTGCAGCCACGCAAGAAAATCTCGAAGGATGGGCGGAATTTGGGTATCGGGCATTCTCATGAGGAATACCGCAAGACGAGCATTCGGTGCTGCCGGAGGAGCAATTAGCTGAACGAAAAAGCGGCAAGGGACAAGAGCCGTCTATGCGAGATATGGATTGGGATTCACTGATTGCGAGGATGAGAGACCGGATTTTGCTTGCTTTTCGAGATATTGGAGGTTGGTGGTTCCGGAAAACCGCTTGGCTCAGGCACTGAAAATTTTCCAACTAGTTCTTTATATGAGAGACGCAAAGTAACTATTTAAGGCAATGCTACCAGACAAAATCTCCGTCTACCATGTAATTGCCGCTTCTCAGTACCATTCGTGCTTGAAGTCATCATAAGAGCCAAAACCGTCAAGGGAACAGCAAAAAAATGCAAGGTGAGCGGCTCAACATGCGTGCCCGACCAGCCAGAGGGAAAGACAGGGACTTCACACCCGCGATGGCGCGTCGGCGCGTGAAACTTTGGAGCTGGTGAACCTCTGACCAGACAGCAAATGCACACGAGGGCGTTTTGGGGTTGCGTTGCGCACACCACAAAGAGGCCAAAAAAGCACTTCTAGACACATTCGGTACATAAGATGCAAATATATGCATCCTTCAGCAAGAACTTACGAGAAACTTTCAGTAATCGCACCTGCTGTTTTGCCCCCGCGTCAAGTTGCCAGACTTTTGCCCACACAAAGTCAAGATACCATTGAATGACAATTAGTCGCAGCCCAGATGTCTTTCATCTTTGCGCTGCAATTGATTTGCCTCGAGCATCTTCGCCGCAGTGAACTCACTATTCACTACCAAGTCGACTGGTCAGTCATTGGTCGGCCTCCGCAGCAACCACGAGAAGAGCTCTTTGCCCAAGGCCGATGCAGTACCGCATTGCGGCGAGATCACGAAGGATTCATGATCTTCGGAGCTTAAGAGGATACAGACACATTCAAGTTTCTTAATAGATCCTGGGTCGCTATTTTCAGCCTCTATCTTGGTGAAAATTTCAACCGACTACCCCTAACGACCATTTTCTTCTTCACAAAATGTACGTAATTTATGATAAAGGAAAAAGATCAGGCGGCACTAGCACCGTTTTTTTCTTTCCGTTTCCCGCTCCAGAGCACGTTTCGGCGCGGGGAACAAGTCTTCCTATTAGCAAATGCTATATATAGTCTAGGTAGCTAATACTATTTGTGACCTAAAACTATTAGCCCCTATCTTCATGTATCATGATATCAGCCAGCCGCTCAGCTAAAGCATAAAGCGTTGCCTGGGGAAGACCCCCTATTGGAACTGGAAATACACTAGCATCTATAACTCTCAATCCCTTTACACCCATTACCTTTCCTTCCACATCAACTACTTTCCCCATAGCTGCTGTTCCAGCTGAATGAAACTGCTGAGTTCCCGTTTCGCGAATCCTCTGCTCGAGCTCTTGGTCCGTGGAAGATAGCGTGAGAGGCAGAGCGTGCTCCCCTGCATTCGATCCCGGGGTTTCCGCCTCAACAATATCCTTCATAGCAGATGTTCCAAGCATAAGACGAAGGGTTTGCTGGGTGCCGTGTATCATGGCATCGAGATCACGTGAATCCGCGAGATAATTTGGTTGGATAATAGGAGGGTCTTTAGAGAGTGTAGACCGGAGTGAGATGTGGCCTCGGGATTCGGGGAGAATAAGCATCGTGGATGTAGCAATATGGCTACCGTCAATAGGAATGCCAGGTATGCCAGGGGAGAAGTAAACGGTCAAGATTTGTATTTTACCTCTTTCATCCGAAACCGGATATTGGGAGTGCTGCCCGGTACGGTTCTCATCCGGGACGGTCTCGTGGACGACCCAGTCCCATGGGAAGCCTTTAGAAAAGGCTTCCATGTCTGCCCATTGTGAGCTGCCAAGAGCGAGGCCTTGGTCAGGATTTCGCAGGCCAAAAGCCAGGTAAATGACAAAGTGGTCAATGAGATTTTGGCCCACGTGTGACGAATTTAGGACCAAGGGAAGGCCGAGCTTATCGAGGGCTTTGGACGGACCAATTCCGGATAGCATGAGAAGCTGCGGGGTGCGGTGGGCGCCAGCGCAGAGAATGACTTCCTTATTAGCAAGCAAAGTGCGGCCATCGTTTATTTCCACGCCCCTGACATGTTTATCGGGAGTGAATAGCACCCTCTGTACAAGAGTGTCCGTCAGAACTGTGACCCTATCGAGCGGGTATGTTTTCCAGGATGGCTGTCGCCATCCATTATTGTCGGAATTCTCGCACATGTTGGCCGTACCTATCGAGGAGCCCTTGTCAAGAGCCGCATCCGCAACCCCTAATTCAGCCCAAGCGTCCTTGAGGGGTTGTCTGAGGGGATATTTTCGATGACCGTTCTCGGCAACTACCATAGACGTGGTATAAATAGGGCCAGAAGTGCCACGGCCCTCGGAGCTAGGATCGTGAAGGCGAAAAGCCTCGATCTTACGCATCCACGGTTCCCAGCCATAGTAATTCCAGCGACTGTCGCCCACTTTCGCCCCCCAGGCATTGTAATCAGCAGCATCGCCACGTAACCATCCGCCGTAGTTCAACATAGTTCCTCCGCCTAGCACCTTCCCCCCGCTGACACTATGCACTCGGTCGTTCGTCCCAGGAACTGGCTCTGTGCTATAGGCCTGGTCGAGGGGCCCTCCGCCCAGGGCCAAACCGCTCAAAAAACCCTTTGCTGCGGCATTTCCGGAGGCATCAGGCCCGCCTTCAATTAGGGTAACGCGAGGATATCCTAGGCTCTGACTGAGCCGTGAGGCCACGACACAACCGGTTAGGCCACCGCCTACCACAATGTAATCGGCGGGTTCGGACAAGGGGGACGGCATTTTTCTGTCTTTCTTTTGGGGATGGGAAAAGTCTTTGTGAAATGAGCAATAAGGCGTTGTGGTCGGGAATGCAAAGAGGGTTAAAAAGAATGGCAAGAGGTGATGGCTATAACATGATAGTGGAGGCTCGGGTGGGCAGAATGTGCGTAGGTGATAAGACGAAAGTGCCAGTATCATGTCCGTGCTTCACGAAAGGGGGCCGGGATCGGTAGGTCTACGAGTCGCTTACAGGCATTTTCACAGTGTCCTCATTACGTGTGTGGCGTTAATATTGGTCATGGTACCATGCGGGCGACCGGTCAGCAGCAATCAGCACTTTCCAGTTGGCTTTTCATGCAGTCAGCATTCTTGTGCTACAGGAAAAAAACAAGCAGGTTGAAAGTTGGATGCTATTGGTTCAAGAGCGAGATAATGCACACGAGCCGTCGGAATGTGTCCGTTATTTAACTAGTTATTTTCTTAGCTAGCTTGTGTGGGCAAAATACCTAATAGCCAAGCAAATAGAGCCTAACCAAACCCTAAGGCACGGTCCAACACGCTGTTGAGATTTCGAGCGGAAAAGGAGAGAAGGGGAAGTTGCACGAGTGCAAACAACGCGTCCGAAGGAATCGAGAGTTTTCAGTCTTCTTCACACCTGACCTGCCGCGCCAAGCTCTTCAACATTCCAATCTTCTTCTCCTCTGCTAATTATCCGCCCAAGGTAGCCGGTCCAAGTAGGCCCATCCGCAGCAGATCTGCGTTTCTCAAGCATAGCCCCCCCCCCTCGAAATAGCGCCGACGCCCACGAACCCATCAACGAACCCCATTTCTCCCCATGGAGCAGATCCGAACCGATCGCATAAATCAAACGACGTCGAATTGAAAAGTCGCGGCGGACAAAACAGTGGAAACACCAATGTCATTGCCGACGAGGCCAATGGCGCTCCAAACCTCAAGACACGGAAATCTCTCGCCTTCCACCTCGCCTTTGCCGGACTCGCCATCACCTTACTCGTCTTCCAGATCGATCTGACCTGCCTGAGCGTCGCTCTGCCCACCATCTCTCTCGATCTCAATGGCTCAACCTTACACGCCTTTTGGGCCAATCTGGCATTCAACCTGTGCAGCCTCGTCGCGCACCCCATCTGGGCGAGCATATCGCAGGCCTTTGGACGCAAATACCCGCTTTACGCTTCCGTCGTCGTCTTTCTCGTCGGATCCATCGTCTTCGCGCTCGCGCAGAACATGGACACCCTGATCATCGGACGGGTCCTGCAAGGCGTCGGCGGCGGGGGCATCGACGTGCTGACGACGATTGTGCTGGCCGACATGACGACCCTGGAGGAACGCGGCCAGTACCTCGGTCTGTTATCGATCCCTTCAGCCATCGGCAACATCATCGGCTCGTTCGTTGGTGCCTTGTTCTCGACGTACGCGAGTTGGCGGTGGATCGGCTGGATCAACCTGCCAATTCTGGGTGTCGGAGGCCTGCTGTTGGTCTTCTTTCTCAAGTTGAGGCCCGTCCCGCTCGGCGCCACGCTCGCGGCAAACCTGAGTCGCCTTGACTGGGTTGGCATGTCGCTTATCATCGTCGGCACCACCGTCTTCTGTCTCCCCATCAGTTGGGCGGGATCGTTGTTCCCTTGGAGTTCGTGGCAGACTCTTGTCCCGTTCTTCGTCGGAGCTGCCAACCTTGTCGTCTTTGGCTTCTACGAGGCCAAGCCCGCGGCGCCCACGATGCCGCATCGACTCTTCGTCACGAAAACAGGCAACATGGCTCTTGCGGGCGGCCTCATCCACGGCATGGTTCTCATCGCCATGCTGCAGTATCTGCCCTTGTTTTACCAGTCGGTCGAGCTCGAAACAGCCATACGAGGAGCCGTCCTTCTTCTGCCCACGCTCATCATCAGCGTCCTCTTCGCCGCCATCTCCATGATGATGCTGCCTCTGTTCGGCGGCTATGTGTGGCTTCTGCGCTTCTCATGGGTCGTCCTCGGCCTGGGCGCAGGCATCCTTGGCGTGATTCAGCTCGGCGCCTCGGACGCCATGCTCTACGGCCTCCCCATCATTTACGGCCTCGGCGTCTCGTTGCTCCGTCTCACCCTTCTCCCCGCGCAGGCGAGCGTGAAGCAAGTCGACGACGAAGGCCTCGCCACCGCCAATTTTTCGACCATCCGCATGTTCGGCGCGCTTGTCGGGCTCGCCATCTCCTCCATCTTCACCTCCGTCTTCTCGGCATCTCTGTCCAAGACCTCGCTCGAGCTGACTGGTGAGCTGTCCCCTCTGCGGGATGCATCAAACGCAATCAACTTCATCGGGGAGCTGAGATCGCTGCGCGTCCCGACCTCTTCGCTCGACGAGGTCTTATGCTTCTATCTCGAATCGTTCCGGGCCATCTTCTACACCATGGCTGGACTGAGTGGCTTGGGGCTCATCACGTCAGTCTTCTTGGACGAGCTCAGCTTGAAGCGGGAGGAGATGGGGACGCAGCGCTTCGAGGAGTCTTGATGCCACTGCTTCACTGCAAGTACGAAAGCTGTTCTGATGCATCGGCGCGACAAGTATCAGTGCTGCTTGTACTTTTGTTTTTTTACCTCTCTTTTTCCTTTAATCTTCTTCTCAGATCGGTATGATAACATCTTAACGGCAAGAGCTGTGCCCAGGTCACCTAGATAGAGTAAATGAACTCCATTTTTATTCGTATCGTGCGCTCCTGCCCCCGTGTGACCGTCGCAACATTGGCCTGATGCAGATGCGTCGCAGCCTGCGAAGCCTGGGCATATGCTTGGAAATTCGCGTCGTAGGCTTCCAAGGCGATTGTGAAGTTTGGGCCGATTCGGATCAGGCCTGGCCTGGACATGTTTATCGCGTGGGCTGCCTAATTTACGGACGCTCCTAGAGTGGCAGCCGAGGCGGGCCGTGCCGTCTGGCTCACAACCCAAGTCATTCGCTCACATGCCACTGGATTTTACCTAGTCTGTCTCCTTGAGCGAGCTATCCCTCGCAACAGTGTTTGGGTTGTCCCGACGCTTCAAGAATGACGATGTGGTAGAGAGGCAAGGACAATCCGGAAAGGATGATTCGTCATGGCGGATTGTCGTCACCCGAGAAAAGACAGGCCAAGTATGCTCCATTTCTTCTGCCTAGTCGAATTTCTAATCCTGCCTGTAAACCCCTAAGGACCTCCGCCGCGACCCTGATCTCAAGACTTTCCAATGAGCTCATCCCCATTAGCTCCATCATGGGCATATCGAAGCCAAACACTCCCTTGGTCCAGGCCCTCAACTCCAGCGCCACGAGGGAATCCAAACCCAGATCCACCAAAGGCATGCTTGTCTTGAGTACCTCGTGTGGCTTCAGCAGTAGATCCAGCAACTTCTTTCCGATTTCCAGGGCGAAAAGATTGCTGGCCTCTGCGGATTTCAGGATTGACGGATCAGACTGCGCCCGCGAAAGGAAAGTCTTTAAGGCGTCAGTGGAAGATTGTGCAGCGACGGTCGAATCATTGTGATACGAGGCCATGCGGCGATCTTACTTCCAGATGACATAGTTGCTCGGGTCATGGAGGGGGATAAGCAGCGCCAGTCCGACGAGGAACGCATTTTTGTGCGTGAAAGGGAGTGAGCTTGATGACGGCACGCACGCGATGTCGGTCGGGGTATCGGCGGGTTTGTTGTGAACAAGCATGCAAATGGCCATGGCGTCCAATACTTCCTGCTCCAGAACGGGCTTGAAGCCGCTGCGGGACATTTTTCCAATCATGCCCTGGTGCTCGCTGATCCAACCCACGTCCTCGACGGCACCCATGTCGACATTGATGCCGGCAGGCCCAAGCCGTCGCGGTATTGGGCAAAGGCGTCGAGAAAGCTGTTTCCGCTGGCGTAGTTGGCCTGGCCAGCTTGCTCGACGATGCCGGAGACTGAGCTGAACATGAGAAAGAAGTCCAGCTTCGAACCGGCCGCCACAGTAGCGCCGTGCAGAGCCCACGTGCCTTGGACTTTGGGGTTGGTGAAGGCTGTCCACTCCGCGTAGGACATTTTGGTGAAGTTCTCGTTGGCCACCACCATGGACATTTGTACGACGCCGCGCAGAGGACCCGATGCCGCAGCCATGGCTTTTTGGACGTCTTCCAGTTTGGTGGTGTCGCCGCTGACAAGTTTGGCAGCGCAGCCCATGCTCTTGAGCTCTTGCACGAAGAGATCGTCCTTGTTCGTGAGACCCGCGCTGCGTTACATGTAAATAATCTCGCGAGCCCCGTGCTCGGCCGTCCAGACAGAATCTGCGGCAATGGAACCGAACACAGGCTGTGTCGCTGTGCCATTGTCGGAAAAGGTCCTGGAGGTGTAGTCAGCGTATTTTCTTCGATTTCTATCGGGGCAAACTCACCATCCGCCCACGCTGATCCAGACCTCGATTGAAGATTTGATTGATTTCATATTCGCAGTATCCTTGAAAAGGCTCCCCGGGGTAGCACCATCCATGGGCACGATGTCCAAACTGCTCGGATCGATATACGTAAAAGCGAAGTTCACACTGAACATGTCAGCAATTGGCGCTCAGAGGATTTCAAGATAGAGATGCTAGTGCCTACTGGGTAAGTGCATCAAGAGGCAGGTTTTCGGGGGCGACCTTGTGACATTCCTTCCGGGCACTCCATGACTATAGACGTGAGTATAATCTTTCATTCGCGACAGGACGACAGCAAATTGAATTACCTCATAATAGCCAATGACTCGATTGAACATAAGTGATATGCTAGCTGCGCCACCAGGAGGGTTGGGATGCAAGACACAGTTGCTCTGGCATTTGGTCGTGCAGGGCTCTTCAGTTGTTCCACAGAAGCCGTACTGACTGCAGCAGGTGTTGAGCGGACATGTAGTCCCAGGGGTCTTTGCATACTGCCCACACTCGGCATGAGCATCATATTGACTTTGACAACCGGTACCGCAGTATGTTGGACCGTAACCACAGGAGCCACTGCTTCCGCAGCAGGCACCATTTCGACACGGATTCGACTTGCTGCAGGCATAATCATCTTGTCTACGAAGCGATGTCGCACTGGATGTAGCAACATCTCCATCGAGAATGGGGTTTTCCACTCCTGTCGAAACGACGATAGCTTTACTTCGCTTTGGGGGAGTATATGGCTCCTGCTGATGCCATACATAAATGACGATGAACTGCCACAACGGTAGATAGACGGGCCTAGGTGTTCAGAATAAAAGATAGACAAGCACTAAGGATCAATGCTGATAGCAAGGCCCATCATCTTGCAGATTTTGACCCACGGGAATCTCCTATGTGTGATGATTTTCCTATTTTCAAGCGTTTTTCTCGACAATATCAATAGGAAATGCAATTATGAAGACAGAGATGGACACGCTGGAAATTGGATTTATCAGGCCTCGAACCCGACGAGCACGGCTGGCCGTTTACCACAACATGCGCGATTACCAAAATTTGGCTCCTGAATTTCCCGTGGAGCCAATCGTTGCTTGTCTATGCTCTGTCAGAATCTGACTTGCATCCTTCAGCTGCGGCTAGAAGACTAGCGTATGTAACCATCTGACGTATACCCCCTCGAAACCGACCAAGTACGGGTACAAGCGTGACCTTTCGGCCCCGTCAATAACGAATACGTGAGATTCAAATGATCTGGTTCCCCTTAAAAACTTGTGGAAAGGTCCGCGTGCACAGTTTACACCGGGTTTAGCGGCGGCTGAATCGGAGAGAGGTTGAGTGGCAATAGAATTATTGCGAGAAAGATCATCGGGGTGGCATTTCTCTCTCTGACTTGTGCCCGCTGTGCTTCATGTTTGATCCTTCTTCCTTACAAATTCACATTCTGGCTGACAAGCCTGGGCTTCGCCACGCCACAGGCGCTGGCCCAGCTCTTGAACAACACATTTATCCCCTTCCCGTCACTAGTTGTGAGCTCTGCGTGCTCCAACGCACTCAACATCAGCGTCTTATGCCCGGCTTTTTTGAGCTCAATCTCAAACAGCAAAGAGATCCTGAGCTCAGAGCTGGCCGGGGGACTATGTGTGGATTCGTGCTTGTCGTCCCTACTGTCGGCGAGGAGCACAATTGCAAAAGCGTGCAATCAACCGAGCGATGTCATGGTGGTCGAACAGGTGGCCTATCCGGCAACGTTCATGGTCGACGAATACATCCTCGCCTACAACACATCTTGTGCGAAAGACGGGTGAGTGCCCCAGAGAGATGGTATTGCATTTTTGAAATGATCCTCGCGGGACTGATGAGAACTAATTCCAAGCAATGGGGACCTTTGTGATCCTCAAATTCTCTCGTGGCAAGCTGCTGCCGGAGGCAGCCTCAACGACTCTTCAGCATGCTCTGATTGCTATTTGAAGTTGCAGCGGAACTCCCTGAATGGCCCTCTTGGCTACGATGCGGATGCCGCAGCCAGATACGCTTCACTCACCTCCATTTGCAATGCTACAGCCGGCTACGCTATCACTAGCCCGACGACATACGCATACAATGCCACGGCCACCACTCAACCGGCTACAACGACTCGCTCGGCACCTCCTCAGTGCTCTGGTGGGTATACGGTCCAGGCGTCAGACACCTGCAACTCTGTCGCTCGCTCCATGGGTGTTTCGACCTACAACCTCTTGCAGTACAATAGCCTCGATATCTATTGTCGAAACTTCAACGCCTCCGTGGGGCAAAGTCTTTGCCAGCCGCCGCAATGCCCATTATACGCATGGCAGGCTCCCGATACGTGCGCCAGTGTCGTCGGACTGCTGTCCAACGTTACGATACCGCAATTCCTGGCTTGGAACCCCAACTTCAACAGCCTCTGCCAAAACAGTTTAAGCTTTGTCGGATACTGGGTCTGCCTCGGGTATGTCGAAGCGAGTTTCGTCTCAGTCGTACGAGTCGTACACGTGGAAGCTAAGATGGCCACAGCAATCCAGGCGGGACACTGAGCCAGCCTTCGGCTACGACCACAGAAGCCGGTGGAAGCGCAGTGACTACAGCCCAGCCGGCTCCCACCAACTCAAATTGCACTAACCTTTGGCTCAGGAACGCGTATTGTGTTGCACCTGTGGGCGACATCAGCACATATCCCGGATACCCGCAAACCACACCATTGATAACCGTGACTTCGGCCTTCTTTTCTCCTGTTGACACCGGCATCGACGGCCAGCAGCTCACCGGGCTATGTGGCCACCAGCTCTCTCCTCCCCACAATTTCAGGAACAATCCCAGAATGTGACACTTATAAAAACGCCAACGGCAGTGGTGTTCATGACTCCTGTTCTGACATCTCGGCCAATTACCTCGTCTCAGTGGACCAGTTGCAGAAATGGAATCCGAGCCTCTCGAATGATGCGAATGATTGTAGCTTACAGCCCGGCTTTAGCTACTGTGTAGTTCAGAACAGCACAGAAAACGGCCCGCCGCCAAACTACTGCCTCAGTGTCAATGCGACCATGCCTAGCACGACTTCGAGCTGCACCTGCTTCACGTCCGTGCAGGGCTATCTCGCGGGCGGTGAGTACTCTGACATGAGGTGTCTTGCTGTACGAGCTGCTGACTGTTGCACAGACTATGGGTGCGCTGCTCTAGCATCGGATTATTCCATCAGCCTCAACGACCTCAAGACATGGAATCCATGGCTCGGTTCTGACTGCGACTCCGGACTCTACGCCAACCTCAAAGCTTCCGACAGTCGTTCCGTCTGCATCGGCGTCAAGGGATCCACCGGCCCCTCCTGGTCGTCGTCGACACTCTCGCAATCCAGCACCACCATATCTCAGTCAATGGGCCCGACGCAATCTGGTGAAGTCTCAGGGTGCCAACAGCACTAAACCGTCAAGTCCGGCGACAGCTGCGCAGCGATTGATTCCCAATTCGGCATCACATTTGCACAGCTGTACAGCTGGAACCCAAGCAGTATGTCCCTGTCCGTTCCGCGTGTCCTACCGGTTGCTGACACTTTCTGGCTGCAGTCGGCGACAACTGTCAGTATCTAGTGATTGGAAGTTCGTACTGCGTCAAGGGACCGGCGACCTCGACTGCCACAAGCCCCCCGTCGAGCACGAGCCCACTTATAGGTCCTACTCAATCAGGAGAGGTTGTTGGTTGTCAAGAACACTACACTGTCAAGTCTGGTGACAGCTGTTCGGCTATTCAATCGATGTACAACATCACATTCAGTCACTTTTACAAGTGGAACCCGAGCATTGGATCGAACTGCCAGTATCTGGTGATTGGCGATGCGTACTGTGTAAAGGCCCCGTCATAGGGCGGATTGTTATTTTAAACAGACTGATTCAATCTTTGGGCTTCAATACTACAAAACAATTGTATATCTCTATGTCTCTTTCATCATTCATTCAATCGGCATGGTGAAAGTGGGATAGCTTTATGACGGTATTTGTGTGTCATTGTAAGGAGCGCGCGGCAGACGCCCGCGAGAGGCAGCGCGCACTCCAGCATGTATGCACGTGACTCCACGTGAATAGGCGGCCGAGTCCTAGGCCACAGGTTCCCTATATATTCGGGTGCTTTTTGCGAGGGCCTCGGAAGAAGGGCAAGTATTAGTCTCAATACACGAGTGTGCCCCATGATTGCTTCCACCTAGCACTGCACGCCTTACAGTTATATTTCCCATAATTAGATGACGGTAATCTCTGTGACGAGGGAGCTAATTTATACTGCGTATGAGATCACCGGGAGCGTAGGTGCCTCAGGTGCCTCAGGTGCCCCAGGAAGTGGTCATCGTGAGGGAAGGATACAATGATGGTCAAGATTTATGTGAGCCCATCCTCCTTGGGAAGCCAAATGGGTTCTCTTGCATGATGATTACGTCATTATTGATAAGGAGCCGTTAATAGTAGAAGCATTGAAATAAATAGAAAATTAGATAATAAGATAAGAACTAAGAAGAAGAGTGTTAAAAGCCGCTCGGATTGGCCGTTCTTGTAAGCCAGGAATGACAGCTCACTCAAGGGGCGATTTATTACGCTGAACTTTATCCGCCAGGGCCCTCCCCCCCCTCCCTATAAGAGAACGTGCAACGAGCCCCGTGGAACCCCGGCTAGCGCAAAAGCCCCTGTGGAACCCGTTGGAAAATGGTTTGGAATCCGGCGGCCAAACTCACCAATCTGGGCTTGTCAAACTTGCCAAGCATCCCAGAGCTGAAATCACATAGCCTTTTTTCATTACCCCCTCCCCGCGCCTGTTCTTCCCAGTCAGTCCCCGACTGCCAAGCTCGTTCCTTCATTCCTTCATCATGCCCGACTTGGCCGAGTGGGTGCGAACGCGCGCGGAGCGAGTGAAGGATCCCTCGCCCCGAGATCCTACCCGAGAGACCTGGCTCAACGATGCCGACAACATCGAGCGCCAGATGCGTCAGGACGGCCACCGCACCTGGGGCTGGCTCATCTACCGCTGCACCTACGCCAGCGACGAGCAGTGGACGGCCTTCATGGCCCGTCTCGCCCACTACATAGACGCGACGCTCGCATTCCACAACGGCCTGGACCTCAAGCCCAGTCTCGACGCACATGTCGTCGAGGACCTTACTAAGTTTGACGGCGCGGTCCCCGGCACCGTCCGGCAGCATTTCCGCGTCTGGGCCGCCACGGCGTCCCAGACGGAGCAAGCTGGACGCCCGGCGCTGCGGTCGCAGCGGTACAGGTATTGCTTGCACGTGGACCAGGCTGCGCTGGAGTCGGTCGTCAACGGGCCAGCTCCCCCGGGTGACGAGCTGGGCGGCGGCTATGTCAACTTGGTGTTTCTGAACCCGTCCAGCGCCGATTCTACGGGTCTTGATCCAGCGGCTGATGCGTACTGGATGAGGATTACGTATGCGGATCTGATGGTGACGTGGTATAACCTCTTCTGGCCAGAAGGCGCGTGGGAGACGGAGTATCGCCAGCCGCCGCAGATTAGGCGGCCGTGAGAAAATCGGGGACTCCCAAGGGCACGGCTGTCTGTTGTACATATCAGACAAGGGATGGGCGGGCATGTAGGTACTCTTCACGACACGAAATGGTGAGCAGACGTCAATACAGGTTATCGCCGCGCCTTGTAGCGTAGAGTCGATTAAGAAGCGGGCTCGATGTAGCTAGTAGACTCGGCCGCATGCTATTGGGACACCGGAGGACATCTTCGAATGTCTTTGGCATAAAGACCGTGTGCTCGCTGGGGCCCTATACAATCTGCAGCGGGCCCTGAAGACGCTTTGGACCTGAGCAGGGTAGCTACACCGACGAGTCAGAAGTAGCCAACAGAGGTAGCCAAACATTCTGCTGGCGAGATCGTCGAGAATAGAGACGAAGCTGCCACTTAACAGTGCCAGTCGGGTTAAAGGCTACCCGTGAGGCGTAATGACCGCGGAGGAGTCGCCGAGCTTCGCGAGCCGACACGGGGTTAGGGTCACAGTGAAGTGGAATTCATGACAATGTCAAATGTGTTGTTCAGAGATGGTTGTTGTCCTCTGCTATCTAGTTGGGTGTTTTTGCCCTTATATACATTGAATCCATCCTGCGGCCTGCCGGACCAACCGTGTCAGGTCCGACCCATCTTGTGGCGTAACAGATACCTTGCTACAAAAATAAGGGTGATACCAAGTCTTATGGCAGGCGGTATAATCGGACAGGTGCTAAATGGAGACCTCGGATGCGATTGCAGTCCTCTTGATATCACAGTCCTAGGTATAATGGCTTGAAGCACGGGAACTCAATGGGTAAAAGGCACATTATTGGCGGGTACTCGAAAAGGATACTTAGGACTAAGCGACGCGCGTGTGAGCTAAAATAATTTTATACTTATTTTAAGTAAGGACTATCCGTGCTTTGCGAGGATTTATGTATGAAATAAGGCGTAATTGCCCGTCTGCCTGTATTACGCAGCCAGTATATGTGTGCAAGCCGCTTGATACTTTGATTGCTTCCGGAGGGCTTGGGGTGTCCAAAGTTAGCACGACTCCTAGAAGAAGAAATACTTCCCTTGCATAACAAACACGCACTAAGACGCAACGCAGGATCAAGAGGGCAGAAGAAGCACGTACAACACTGTTCGTATAGCATCTTTGTAATTCGAAAAATTGGCACTTGTTGACATTGGTGTACACGAAAAGTGATTGTCCAGTGCCGACATGATGGCATCCTCACTTTCGGCCCAGTGCCGCACGGGAAGGTAGACCTTGACCTTGGGCAGCTTGCTTCTGAGCTTGAACTCAATGTTGTACAGGACACCAGCTGTTCGGTGCCGGATCGTGGGTGAGTTCACGTCATCTGACCGTCCTGCTGCACTACCACTGAGAAGGGCATGATATAATGAGCGTAAACGCTGCAAGCCGAGCTTCGTCTCGGGCTGGCTCAGTCGATTACCCAAGGTCATGGCTTTCTCGATGGATTCGAAGCTGCAGTTTCGAATCCGAAAGTAAATCTTGAATCGAGACTCAGCAGGAGGTAGGAGGTCAATAGCTAGCATGTCCATCTCCAGAGGCGGCGTGTCGACGTCTTTGACGTAGTCTTGGAAGACTCGAAAGGCTTCGAGCTTCTTCCATGTGCTGCATGGTGCAGAATGAATGGCTGCTGAGATGACGTCTAGGCTCGTTTTGCCGGTTCTTCGAGCTACGTAACCCGGAAAAAAGTAGGCCTTGACGACGACATTATTTTCGCCGAGGTCAAACGCGTAAAATTCCTTTGACGAATGACCTTCAATAGAACCTGTGGCTTTGTATCCGCTCAGTTGCTCACGAAAGTGAGCGAGCCACTCCATATGAGAAGAAGGGAGCATTTGATTTATCAAATCCAACAGTCGAAATACAGCTTCCTGATTATCTGGATCGACACAGGTCCCAGCATAAGGTCCAATGGGCTCTATGGAGAAACGAATCTTGGGTGCCTTGTCGACAGTACCCCAGTCCCAGCTAATTTCAATAGGGGTGTGATCGTCTGTCATGAAGCTTTTCCATTTTTGGTCCCCTGACTCTGGAGCCTTGCCCAGGCTCGGAGTGAATGTTCTGACGAATCTCAATAGTTTGTATTGTGCATGGTCCGAGTATCCGGCCTGTTGGAGCAAAACGGCAAGTGCATTTCCAGATGAGCGCCACCAGAACTGCGCGTCATGGTCTGGCACGAAGGAGGCATCTGAGTCGACCTTTTGGAAAGCCCTGGTAGTAACGTGCAATTGAGCAGAAGACATGTTACCGCAGATCTTTAACTCAATGGATATTTCTCGCCAGAGGTATGATCTGGTCAAATTAGCAATAGAACTGGCCACAATGGGAAGTATAGGAGACTGACATACTGCTTGACCTTCCACCGCAAGAAAAGAGACGATTACGAGGGGTGGCCCAAGGACCTGCTCGAGGGTCGGATAGGTGCAGCCCAACAAATCGCTATCAGAGCCGACGAAAGCTCTGGGGGGCAGTGTCTTCACCCCGAGTCGATAGCAGCTCAAAGAAACAGTGGCATTGCAAGTCATGATGCCGAGCTACATTGCATGTATCCCTGCCGCTCGACAGGAATGGAAAGCTTGCAGTGACAGAATTTCTCCGAACACTGTTTTTACCGGGCCTCCGCCGGGCTGCAACTTGCATAATGATGCCATTTTCCACCTTTAGTGGGCAAGGATCGAATGTCTACCAGTCAGGCTAGGGCGGGAGCACAATAGTCTATGAGTCAATAGCAACTCAAAGAAACAGTGGCATTGCACGTTATGATGCCGAGCTACGAGCTACGTTGCATGTATCCCTGCCGCTTGATAGGAATAGAAAGCTTGCAGTGATACAAGTTCTCCGAACACTGTTCTTACCAGGCCTCCGCCGGGCTACAACTTGCATAATGATGCCATTTTCCACCTACAGTTGGCAAGGATCAAATGTCTACCAGTCAGGCTGGGGCGGGAGCACAATAGTCTGTGCAATGCTTATCTGAGCAACATATATGGAAACTTGAAGATTCAACTTGTATACCTTCTGTTTCACGAATAAACCCTTTCAAAGTGCTAAGTCACGATTGGCGAGACCATGACTTACGCGCTGAGCTGTGCATGATGTGGAGTGATGAACTAGCTCGGACATACCTATCTATCTAGGAGAGTGCATCTGACGTCTGACATCTGACACCTACTAGTGTGCTGCCTTTTATTACTACCAGACTACTACTATTCTTAAGCCGGCATCACCCTTGCCGATTGGCCACCGAGCCGCGCCACGTTGTACGGATCGACACGTGTCGACACGGCAGCAGTAGATCTATTAGTGGGTTAGGTCTGCATTACCCTGGCAAGTGTGCTACTTGTGACCTTGCACTCCCTTGGGTGCATACGGCTCACTCAAGTAGGCATCTTCCTCGGCGGTCAAAGTGAACTTCGGCGCTTCCACTAATTCCTCGAGATGGGAAAGGCTATTGATGCCAACAATTGCCGAATCCACTCGCTCTTGCAGCCATGCCAGCGCCACGTTGCTCATTGCGACTTGACGTGTTTTGGATACCAGTTCAACCCGACGTATAATCTCCTTGTCAGCATCTGACGATCCGTAATTGAATCTTGAGCTTATCGCTGATCGTCTGGTGGCTCCTGATGACACTGGAGGACGGGCAAGATACCCTTCGGCTAAAGGCGCCCACTGTGGGAACTTGGTCAGGAACCCCTTCTTTCGCCATGGTCAAGGAAACACAAAATCCGACAGAGGGGCAGAATGTTTACCGAAAACACACCGATGCCAGCCATCTTGCAGTACTTGGTCATTTCTCTTTCTTCTTCGCGGTAGAGGAGATTGTAATGGCTTTGCATTGCGACGATTTTTGCCCATCCCCTCATCTCTGCCACGTGTTGCAACCTGGCAAGCTGGAATGCCCACATAGATGATGCAGCCAGGTATCGCACCTTGCCAGTGCACACGAGGTGGTGCAGAGTGCCCATGGTCTCCTCTACCGGTGTACGATCGTCCCATCGATGAATATGCAACACATCGATGAAAGACGTCTGGAGTCGCTCAAGCGACTGCTCAACCGCGCTTAGAATGGCGGTCCTTGACAGACCTAGGTGCGTCATGAGCGCTGACGGACTGGTAGAGTGGGGTTTGGAGGGGCCGGTTGTTGCTCACCATATTGATTGACGTAATCTTTACTCTTCTCCACATTTTTATCTTGAAACGCGACAAAGTCGCTCGAAGCGCCTTGTTCTGTATCTGCGACAATCCTGCCAACCTTAGTCATCAACACCAGTTTTCGCCTCGGAATATTCAACTTTTGGATGGCGCGACCGATAATGGTTTCCGTTTGGCCATTGCTATATGCATTGGCGGTGTCTTTTCACCAATTAGCTGCACAGTAAAGAAGAGGTGGTTTGAGCAGCTTACGGACCCCAGGTGTTGATGCCTCTACGGTATGCGGCGTCGAGTATCTTGGTCGCCTTGACGACTTAAGTGAGCTTTCGAAATGCCATTGATTGTACCACTCTCGGGATCTCACCTCATCCTCGTCAATGACCCAGTTCATCCACATCCTGTCACCCATTCCCAGCGTTCCAAGAATTGGGCTGGACACGCGCAAGCCGCTGGATCCGACATATCGGTATTCAACTTGAGTCGAGGCTATTGATTCCTGCAGCGACATGGGTATGTCTTTGAGCGCGGAAAGTTCAAAGTTATCTGAACATCTTTGACGACTTGACCTGTTACTCTCAGATGTCTCAACGCCACCAGGCGATACCAAGTCGTCAACAAATCTAGCGGCATCGCTCCCATTCTGAGGCAAAGTGGGATTCATCTTTCATCCACGAGAAATTGTTTCACTGTGATACCGTTAGGTGTTATGCTAACATCTCATGCAATTTATAAATCTTGTTGGGTCTGACATACATGATCTTCCTGGGCTGGACTTGACAGGTCTTCAGCGTGGCAAATCGATCGTTGAAGCTCGAGCAGCGCCATTAGCCGGGGCAAGTGACATTTTTTTCCCTAATTTAGCGAATGCTCGAGAGACGTGCGATGTCGTATGAGGAACAAGGATGGCACGATGCCGCTGCAGAATATGTTAGCCCCTGTTTAGCACGGCTGCCGTCCTGCATCATCTCCCACCAAGGTGGAGTCTATGCAGGTCTTGCTGGATGGGTTGGTCTGGGTAGCGGGTTGGGTCAGACTCTGCATCGCTCCTCTTATGCCACGGTTACATTTCGTCCTAAAATGTAAGAGATTGTCGATTTTTGGTAGAATCGCGATAGGGAGGGTCATTAGTGGGCGGCTGAAATACCAAACAATGAGCTGAATTGGTGGAGACATTAATGCCCGATCTTCAACTTTGCATAAGATCGAGCGGCAGGGATGCAGGTCTATCTTGTAAATTATCGCTGTTGTAGTTGCAGTCGGCAAAATTTACACCGCCACTCACGGAGTTTGAAAATCAAGCCATTAGGGTTCTTATAATATATGAAGCGCGTTTTGAGCGGATAAGAATTCAAGTAAGACGGGATATTTACGACAAGTAGTGACGTAATCACGGGACACTAATGTCGCCATCCCTTAACGCGGTAGTATAGCTATCACTTAACTATAACAGTAAGTTTTAGCAGCTCCTCTGTGTAGCGTAGCTAAGTGCTACCTCCTTAGCGTACTAGCTTATAAAGTCATTTATTTTAAATTATTTTTTTAATATACATTTAATAAAGACATTAAGTCTAGATAAGAAATTTGCTTGTTAGATATAATCCCTGCAAAAGAATTAAACGTTACGCTAAGTAGGTCTTATGTCAATAATCTAGCTAGAGAAACTCCATAGCTTTAGGGAGCCAATGTAATTCGATCAGCGGCTGCTACCTTCAAGGCACTTCGTAAAGGACATCTGCCCTAACACTGACAAGCGCTTTCATTTGCCCGTCTTAATGGATTCATCGAAAATGATGCCGAGAGCAGTTCACGCTGTCTGGCTAGCGCTCGTGGAAGGTTACAGCGGAAAGACCAAATTGTCAGCCACCAACGGGTCAAACGACCATTGTAACGACAATTGTCGAATTTCGCGATACAGTCTTGACGTTGACGAAACTCTGGATCGCCTTGCTCGGCATGGCATTCGCAGCAATGCCGACAGCAAAGATTTATCGAATGGTCGCACGCGACCACCGTCTAGCGTCGCGGCTCGTCAAAATCTGCTGCTGGCTGTCCATGACGGCCTGGGCGTGAAGTCGCAAGACGCCGTTGAGGAAAATGGCGAGAAGAGACGGGATCTTAATGAAACAGGCAACTATATACTGACTATCAGTTTTACTAACACTAAAGCAGGTTGGAAGGTGGTAATCGAGGAAGGCGACCGCTCTTCGGACGTGAACGAGCAGGAATCATTGAAGATCTCTCAGTTAGAAATGGCCGTCCGGAAGCTCTGCGAACGAGAAGACGTGAGAATCAATCCACGTGAAAATGCGACTTTGACTCGGAAGGACCTGCTCGAAATTTGGTCTTGGAATAGTCATCTTCCACCAGCAGCCGAGACATGCGTCCACCATCTTTTCACCAACATGGTTCAGATGCAGCCCGAGGCAACGGCCATTTGCGCGTGGAACGGCGAGCTGACGTATCAGACACTCGACCATCTTTCTACCCAAATAGCCCACCATGTTCAATCTTTGGGAGTTGGTCCTGGAAGTATTGTGCCGCTTTGTTTTGAGAAATCAGTGTGGACTCCAGTAGCTATGCTGGGGGTTATGAAGGCAGGTGCCGCATCTGTTGCACTGGACACAAGTTATCCAGAGGCCCGGCTCCGATACATGGTCCAAAAGACATGGCTGCACTCGAAGAATCGACACATGATTCTGTCATCGAAGCGAAACGAAGTACTGTCTCACAAATTAGCGCAGAAGGACCCGGACATCGGACTAGATGAGGCGTTAGTAGTAGTTGCGGAAACAACGCTACACAAGACAACGGTGGCCCAGAAAGACCGGAAACCAACCACTGTTCGACCAAATGACATGCTCTACGTCGTCTTCACTTCAGGGAGCACCGGAACGCCGAAAGGAGCTATTGTTAGCCATGGAAACTTTAGCAGCGCCATTCATCACCAGCAGGCCAGACTTGGATATACTAAGACCTCGAGGGTATTTGACTACGCGTCTTACGCCTTTGACGTGGCTTGGTCTAATATATTACATACAATTACAGCAGGAGGCTGTCTGTGTATTCCCAGCGATAGCGATCGGCGGGCCAATATCGCCGGCGCGTTCGTTGCTTTACGGGCCACAGACGCACATTTGACCCCTACTGTGGCGAGGCTGATTAACCCCCAAGACGTGCCCGGCTTGCGTTCCATCATGTTTATTGGAGAGAAACTGAACCAGCCTGATGTACTTACCTGGCGCGGAACTTGTAACATTCGCAACACGTATGGTCCGGCCGAATGCACAGTCACCAACACCATTTCTGAACTTGGGCGTGCTGGAGGAGCCGAAGAGCCCAGCATGGGCACGGGAAGCGGGACAATCACCTGGATTGTACGCCGAGATGGTAGTGAGCTGACTGCCGTGGGCGCGGTCGGGGAGTTATGGCTCGAGGGCCCCCTTATCGGCCAAGGCTATCTAGGCGATCCAAATCAGACGGCGCGGGCTTTTGTTCAAAACCCCCCTTGGTTGCTGCGTGGAGGGCCGCACAGCCACGGCCGTCACGGACGACTATATCGCACTGGCGACCTTGTTCGGTATAACGAGGACGGCTCCCTTCTCTTTGTCGGCCGAAAGGACGATCAGGTGAAAATTCACGGCCAGCGGGTCGAGCTTGGCGATATTGAGCATCATTTGAGGCAATGCCTTGCGCCACAATCAAGCATCGCCGTTGCTGCCGAAATCGCCCAGCCGTCCGGGAGGAGCACGCCAATCCTTGTTGCCTTCCTTGGCATCGGTGAAGCTACCGACAGGACCGAGGCGGAGAACCGCGACGTGCTGAAAGATGTCGTCCTCCGTATCGACGAAAATATTACGAAATTCCTGGCTGGGGCCATGGTACCGGCAGCCTATGTGTCACTGAAAAAGATTCCGGTGACAGGAACAGGCAAAACCGACCGTCGTTGTCTCCGGGACACAGTGGCCAGCATGACACTGGAGCAGCTTACTGCTTTGAACCCCGCCCGCTCACCACACCAGGAGCCCGATTCGGAGGTTGAGTATCATCTTCAGGCTTTGTGGGCTTCTGTACTGGGTGTCAGACGCGAGACCATCTCAGCCAACGACAATTTCTTCCGTATCGGCGGTGACTCGGTCGCTGCCATGCGCCTCGTTGCAGCAGCAGCGCGCGACAAAGGCCTCTCATTCTCCGTTGCGCATGTCTTCCGCCACCCAAAGCTTGCTGCTCTAGCCAGGGAGGTGGTAGCAAACGTCGAGGCTATTGAACCTGTTGCTGCATTTTCTCTGCTTGGGCCCGGCATTAACGAACAGAACATTCGCGCACAAGCTGCTGCGGGCTGCCAGGTCTCTTCCCAGCAAGTGTTGGATGTGGTCCCTTGCACACCACTTCAACAGGGGCTAGTTGCCTTGACGGCGAAGAGATCCGGGGATTATGTCGGCCGCCATGTATTTCAGCTGCCGTCAGACTCTGCCTTTGACCTGGCTCGATTTCGAAGGGCTTGGCAGCAAATTGTCGCATCTCACGATATTCTGCGCACCCGCATCATCGACCTGCCCGGCCACGGCCTTGTACAGATAGTCTGTGCCGAAGATGACCCCATTGCGAGCGGCGACAGCCTGTTAAGCTATTTGGCAACGGACCACGACCGTGACATTGGACTAGGTTCGCGTCTCTGCCACGCAGCCCTGATCGCGGATGAGGACGGGTCCAACTATTTCGTCTGGACCATCCATCACGCACTCTACGACGGATGGTCGATGCCATTAATTTTGGGCAACATGAAGAGCGTTTATGATGGGGCGACGAACTGGGATGTCATTCCGTTCCAGGCGTTCATCAGATATATTTCGTCCATGGACACAAAAATCGCCCGCGACTATTGGAGATCACAACTCGGTCAATGTGAGGCTTTCCAATTCCCCCTACTTCCGACGTCGGTGTATCAGCCGCGTGCGAATGAACAGGTGCGTCATTCCATCTCCAACTTTCCTTGGCCACTCAATGATGCCACACCTTCCAACTTCGTGCGCACCGCCTGGGCCATCCTACAAGGTATGCATTGCGACTCGTCAGACATTGTTTTCGGCGCCGTCGTGAGCGGCCGCCAGGTAGCCATGCCCGGCATCGACAGTGTCGCCGGGCCCACGATTGCGACCGTTCCCGTGCGAGTCCGACTCGATTCGCGCGTTCAGCTAGGGGAGCTGCTACATCAAGTACAATCACAATCTGTCGACATGGTGCCGTTCGAGCAGATTGGTCTATCGCGTATCAGAAGTCTGGTGAACTCGGGAGCAGCCGACTTCCAGACGCTCTTGGTCGTACAGCCTCGAGAAGAGACGGAGGCCGGTGCAAAGGCCACTCTGCTGAAGGAACTGCCGCACTTATCCACTGCCAACGTCCATCAGTTCAACACTTACGCCCTCACCATTGTCTGTGATCTTCATAAAGATGGTTTTGACTTGACTTTGAGTTTCGACAGTGACGTGCTCTCGATGGATTTGGCGAAGCGCATGGCGCAGCAACTGGAAGTAATTATGCGACAGCTGAGCGACGAGAGAGTGGCCGGCACAAGAATCTCGGACGTGCAAGTCATGACCGCGCAGGACGTGAGCCAAGTGTGGTCCTGGAATGCCGCCGTGCCTCAAGCCCACGAAGTCTGCGTTCATCATCTTTTTGACAAGATTGTGAAGAAGCAGCCCAGCGCCCCTGCAATCTGCGCCTGGGACGGCGACTTGACATTCCAGCAGCTCGACGATTTGTCCACCAGAGTGGCATGCCAACTTCAATCGCTCAACGCCAGAGGAACCATCATCCCTCTCTGCTTTGAGAAATCTTTGTGGACCGCAGTGGCCATGCTCGGCGTGATGAAGGCCGGAGCCGCTTCTGTCGCATTGGACACGAGCTACCCGCGGTCTCGCTTACAGTCCATCGTGCGGCAAGTGAACTCGTCTTCATCCACAAATCGTCACTTCATCCTGTCCTCTAAGACGAACCAAGGTTTATCCGAGGCGCTGGCAGAAGCTGTTGAAGGAGAGACTACGGTTCTAGTCGCAGAAGCTGTGGCGCAGACGACGAGTCCGCCAAACTGGAGGTCGAGCCAGGACTCCCCCGACGACACACTTTACGTCGTTTTCACCTCTGGCAGCACAGGGAAGCCCAAAGGCGTGGTCATTAGTCACACCAACTTCAGCAGTGCGTTCCATCACCAGGCACCGGAGCGCCTGTCCGCCTCATCGCGGGTCTTTGACTTTGCTTCGTATGCATTTGACGCAGCCTGGAACACGACTCTGCATACACTGTGCTTGGGGGCGTGCCTCTGCGTCCCGAAAGACGAGGACCGGCTTGGGAACGTCGCCGAGTCAATACGACTGTTCGGAGCAGACTATGTCAGTCTGACTCCTACAGTCTGGCGGCTCATTTCCCCGGGGGATGTTCCCAGCCTCCGGACACTGGTCCTTGTTGGGGAACCCCTGCGCGAGTCTGACGTGCAAAGAGGCGCGCACCTTGAGGCCATGTACAACGCCTATGGTCCAGCCGAGTGCACGATTGAGAGCACCTTTGACCGAATAGTCCCATCGTGTCCCAGAGTGAACAACATTGGGAGAGGTTATGGAACAGCCACCTGGATTGTCCGTCCAGATGGTTCCGGGCTCGCAGCCATCGGCACAGTCGGGGAGCTTTGGATTGAGGGTCCTCTTGTAGGCCAAGGCTATTTAAATGATCCCAGAGGAACCTCTGAAGCTTTTATCAAAGACCCTCCCTGGTTACTCAGAGGCGCACCTGAGATGAGTGTACCTGGCCGTCACGGGCGCCTGTACCGGACCGGTGATCTGGTCCGCTACAGTGCTGACGGTACGCTCGTCTTCGTTGGCCGCAAGGATGACCAAGTCAAGATTCGGGGCCAGCGGGTCGAGCTCGGCGAAGTAGAAACTCACATAAATCAGTTGCTGGCCTCGCCCGATGCGCAAGTTGTGGTGGAAGTTGTCACTCCGCGTCAAAGCCAGAATGCGACCCTGATTGCCTTCATCGCGCTGTCAATCGTCGGCGGTGAAGAGCTCAAAGTTGCCCATTCAGAGCTGACAAGAACATGGACTGACGAACTAATTCGACGACTCCCGCTGCACATGGTCCCTTCTGCCTTTGTGCCGATTGCCCATCTCCCAACCACAGCAACTGGTAAGATCGACAGAATGCGGCTCCGGCGAATCGGAGAAACACTAGATGTTGTTGATCTGGGTGACAATAACACGAGAACTTTTCTCAACGCTCCTTCAAATGAGGTCGAATCCATCATTGCAGAAGCATGGGCCGATGTTCTCAACGTCTCTATCGACCGCATCTCCACTAATACCCCCTTTATGCGACTCGGTGGTGATTCTATTAGTGCCATGCAAATCGCCTCAAGGCTTCGTGCCAAAGGCGCTCAGCTTGCCGTGGCAGACATGCTGCGAAATCACACCATCGAGAGAATTGCTCCATTTTGTCGCATACTGGCCAGAACCAACGGACTCGAGGGAGCGTCAACCGAAGATGATGTGGCCGACGAGCCCGCCGCAGCATGGGGACTTTCTCCCATCCAACACAGATTCTTTGCGGCTCACCCAAAGGGCCTTGACCATTTCAACCAAAGCTTCTTGCTTCAATTGAGAGGAAATTACCGCGCCGCGGATCTCCATCAAGCAGCCAGAGACCTCGTCTCGCGGCATCCCATGCTTCGAGCGCGCTTCGAACGTGATTCGGCAGATGGTTCCTGGAAGCAACGTGTTCTTGGTCTGGATCACGGTGATACTTTCTTGTTCGCGACGCACCAGGGGCTATCTCATGCAGAGATGCTGTCCTTGTCACAATCAAGACAAACTTCTTTGAATATCGTGGATGGGCCAATATTCGCCGTCGACCATTTCAGTAACAACGATGAGGTCAATGTACTGTTCACAGCGCACCATCTAGTTGTCGATTGGGTCTCTTGGCGAATCATGTGGCAAGACATGGAGCAGTTGTTGAAGAGAGAAGATCTTACCGCACCGGGCGCTTCGTTTCGCAGATGGACGAATGTGTTGATGAATCTTGCCCAAAGTGTCGATCCTCGGTCTCCCTCTGAGGAGTTGAATGACTTTGGCTTTTGGAATGTTGAGCCCTCGGAAAACACATTTGATGCCGTTCATGACTGTCATGTTACTATTGATCAGCCGACAACGGATCTTTTGCTCGGCGACTGCAATACCAGCTTGAGGACGGAGCCGCTGGACGTCATGACGGCAGTGCTCATACACTCTCTGTATAACCAGTTCCCAGATCGGCCCGCCCCAACTTTCCTTGTTGAAGGCCACGGGCGTGAGCTCCTCAACAGCATCGATCCATCAAACACCGTCGGCTGGTTCACAACTCTGTATCCAATACAGGTGGCTCTTCGACCAAATTGTGCTCTGTTTGAAGCTGTCAGACTGGTCAAAGACGCTCGACGCAAGATCTCGATAGACGGTCTGGCCTTGTTCGCGTCTCAAAGCCAAAGAGAGGTTGGTCATTCCGCGTATTTCGGGAATGTGGAATTTCTCTTCAATTACGGAGGCATGTTCCAGCAACTGGAGGGCCAAGACTCCATATTCCGGCGCGTTGAGACAGATATTGTCGAGGTATCACCCGACGCGGGCCGAATGGCTTTGGTCGAGATCAACGGGAGTGTGCTGAACGGAAAGCTAATCATGACGATATCTCTCCACCGACAAATGAGATATTTCGAGGTATTGAAGAAATGGGCATCGAGCCTCGAGGAAATCTTTCGATCCGCGACTGTAAGCCTGGCCAAGACAATTCCTATCACGCCAACTCTAAGCGACTTTCCATTCCTGAATATCTCGTACGATGAGCTGCGTCACTTAATGAGCCAATTGGTCCACGGGGGCCATGAACTCGAAGACATTACCGACATCATCCCCTGTGTGCCGCTGCAAGAGGGCATTTTGCTGAGTGTCGCCAAGGGCGCTGCCACCTATCACGTTGTGCAGGTGTGGAAGTGTACGACTGCCTCTGGCGGGCCAGACAACGCAGTCAGCCCCGAGAGATTGCAGTATGCTTGGAGGACGGCGCTTGGTCGGCACTCCATATTCTCCATGATATTCATCGAGTCGCCAGAGCTCCAGAGTTTCGTTCAAGTGCAGCTCAATCGCCCAGTCATACGGGTTGAGCAACTTGGGTTAGAGGCAAAAGGCGCCGCAGATGCGCTCATAGCAATGGAAGCTCCGGAATTTCTTGACGCTCAACCCCAGGTCGTCATGACGATATGCCAGGATGTGGATGGCGAGGTAGCATGCCGACTCGATGTTAGCCACGCGCTTGTCGACGCAATGTCGTTTCCGATCCTTCTCGCCGATGTCGCAAAAATCTATGAGCAGGGTCGGACGAGACAAGCCGCCGCAGGCTATCGCTCAGCAGTCAAAGAGATAATGCGAGTGTCCGCCGAGAGCAAATTGAACTACTGGACGAAGTACCTCGCTGATGCTGAGCCTTGCAACATCCGAACGCTTTCCGATTCGAGCCACGGTCACGGCGAGGGTCTTCATGTGAACATTCCTATTAGCTCCTCGGTCACAAATCTGATTGATGCATTCTGCCAGGCGAGAGACGTGACGCGTTCAACTTTTCTGCAGGTGGCATGGGCGCTGGCGTTGTCGCAACTGACAGGCAGCCAGCAGAATGTATGCTTTGGATACCTGTCTTCTGGCCGCGACATTGCGGTGGAAGGTGTTGACGAGATTGTCGGGCCATTGACCAACACGCTTATCAGTCGAGTTCATTTGAGCGGAGACGCTGGTCATGTGCTGGCTGAGACGGGGATGCACTTGGCCAACCATTTTGCCTTCCAGCATGTGTCTCTGGCACAGCTGCTCGGCCGCTTGGACCTGCGCGGACAACAGCTTTTCAATACCGGATTGACCGTCCGTCCTAGCCTTGGTCGCTTTCAAGGCGGCCACCAATTGCATTTTCACGATATTTTCGGCGATGACCCCAACGAGGTATGTCGTGTCTCTCTCTCTCATTTTTATTACGCCAACGCGCCTCTGACCTAAGAGCAGTTTGACCTGTCTGTCGCCGTCGAACTGAGCGGCCCCGACACTGATATTCACCTTATCTATCGTGCTGACCGAGTCGACGAACTCCTGGCCATTGAGGCTGCGGAAACCCTTGAGCTGGCCATTCGCTTCTTGCTACGTTCCGAGCGTTCCGGACGGCAACAGCAGGAGGCGACAGGGTTTCCTCTTCATGATGCTTTCTTCCGCTACAGAACTGGCGCTCGCCAAAGCCAGATTCAGGAAATATGGGAAAGCCGGCTGCGGAATGTTCGAGCTGTCGACTTTCCCGTCTTACCACACTCTGCCTATCGGCCCAAATTGAGTTCCGTGCTTGAATTCGACCTTGGCACCCAGCCCTTCAACACCACGGCTGAGATGACTGTTGCCTTCTGGACAGCGTGGGCGTTGATGATGGTCGACTATACCGGCACGAATGATGTCGTTTTCGGGAGCACAACTTCCATCGCCAGTGCCGCATCTGCGCCAAGTGCTCATGACGCAGCAGAATCGCACATTGTGCCGCCGCCGCTTGTCCTTCCAACTCGTATCACAATCAACCCTGACATGCAAGTCGCTGAATTGCTGGAACAAGTACAGACCGTGTACAGCGAGATGACACGATATCGCCGCGTGAACCTCGACTTGATTCGCAAGCTCGGAGGAGACGACGGTCAAAGGGCGTGCTCATTCCAAACCGTGTTTGACGTATGTCTCGGTTGCGAGAAGATCGCCGGGGCTCACTCAGATAAATCACAAGCCCGTCAGGGTTATGCATTGCAATGGAAATGCTGTGTTGAAGATGACCGAGTCCATCTTGTCATACAATACGACCCCTCCATCCTGAAAAGCCAACAAGTACAGAGATTGGCCTTCCAATTCAGGGCTGTTGTCAAGCAGCTGAAGCATGCCAAGCAGCACCCGGTGGTCCTGCATAGTCTGCAAATCATCAGCGAGGAAGACCTCAACGATGTTTGGTCGTGGAATGCCGTCGTTCCAGAAGCCATTGAGGCCTGTGTCCACGACCTGTTTGATGTCATGGTGAAGAGGCGGCCGACTGCACCTGCCATCTGCGCTTGGGATGGCGATTTGACCTATCAGCAGCTTGATGACCTGTCCACCAGACTGGCATACCATCTCTCTACATCCTTCGGCGTGGGCGTGGGAACTATTGTCCCGCTATGCTTTGAAAAGTCAGTGTGGACTCCGGTAGCAGCGCTTGGTGTCATGAAAGCCGGGGCCGCATCTGTCACTCTGGACACCACCTACCCAGAGTCGCGTCTGCAGGCTATAATCCGCGAAATCGACGAGCGCTCCGGTATTTGTGTTGTGTTGTCTGCCAAGTCAAAAGAGGACTTATCCCATGCCTTGATTCAGGATTTCGCGGGCAGAGCAAAAGTGCTTACTGCGCAGACAATCGTGGAGGACATGACAGGAAACTCAGCCAGCATTTCAGAATGGACAGCAACACTCGTACATCCAAAAGATACCCTTTATGTTGTGTTTACATCCGGCAGCACGGGCACGCCAAAGGGGGTCTTGATCAATCATCAGAACTTTAGCAGCGCTATTCGGTATCAGCAAGCCGCGGTGAGGATTCAAGAAACATCTCGAGTGTTTGACTTCGCGTCATATGCCTTTGACATCTCATGGTGGAATACACTGTTCACATTAACCACTGGTGCTTGCTTGTGCGTACCCAATCAAGCAGATCGACAAAATAATGTTGTTAGTGCGATGCGAAACCTCAAGGCAAACTACGCCCATCTCACGCCAACTGTTGGACGACTAATAAAGTCGAGTGACGTTCCTCTGCTGCGTACATTGATTTATAGCGGAGAAAAGGTCTCAAGATCGGATATGAAGCATTGGCTGGGCATTGACATGGTTTGCAACGCATACGGTCCAGCCGAATGTACGCCTTATAGTACTATTTCAAATCCTATCAAAGCCCAGGTCGGGGGACTCGAGGTCTTCGAAGACCCTAGCATCGGTGCAGGCTGCGGAGCGATAACCTGGATTGTCCGTTCCGACGGCAACGGACTTGCAGCCATCGGCACGGTCGGGGAGCTATGGTTGGAGGGACCTTTAATCGGACAAGGCTATCTGTCCGGCGAATCAAGAGACGCCTTCGTACAAGATCCTGAATGGCTTCTCCGAGGCGGACCAGCTGCTCCTGGCCGCCGAGGGCGGCTATACCGAACCGGGGACCTTGTTCGCTACAATGCCGACAAAACTGTGCAATTTGTTGGTCGCAAAGACGATCAAATCAAGATCCACGGACAGCGCATCGAGCTGGGAGATATCGAGACCCACATCAACCATGTCCTTGCCCCTAGAACCGACGTCCAAGTCGTAGCGCAAGTCATCGCTCCGAATCAGAGCACCGCTGCCGTTCTTGCCGCGTTCATTAGCCCGCCGGCAAACTTCGTTGCCAAGTACGAAAGCATCAAAGCGGCCGTATCAGATCTCACGGAGGACCTGAGCGAGAAACTGATACTGCGCCTTCCGGTGCACATGATTCCGTCTGTTTATGTGCCCATCACCACCATTCCAATAACAGTTTCGGGGAAGGTTGACAAAAGACACCTTGGTCAACTTGGCACAACGATCGATCTTGCAGAATCAAACCAAAGCACTGCGAAGAAACTGCACGCCCCTTCCAGTAGATTTGAAGTGATGCTCGCCGGTGCCTGGGCCAACGTTCTTGGTGTTCCAGTAGGTCGCATCTCGGTAGACACGCCATTTACCAGACTGGGCGGCGACTCTATCAGTGCCATGCAAGTTCTTTCCAAACTTCGCAAACAGCATGTCCAACTCACGGTGGGAGATATTCTGCTAAACCGCACAATACAAAAGATTGCTCCGTGTTGTCGATTGTCTACGAGAGATGACGACATGGGGACCAATGTTCCGGAAGAAGCGGATGGGACCTGGAATTTGTCCCCGATTCAGCAGCTGTTTTTCCGAGCTCACCCCAATGGTCTCAATCATTTTACACAGGCGTTCTTGCTGCAGCTGCAAGACTTATTTTCGCCCCAGCAGGTTCAGGGGGCAGTCAGGGCCGTTGTTTCTAGGCATCCGATGCTTCGAGCCCGTTTCAAGCGCGACGCCAGCGAAACGTGGAAACAATACACCGTTCAGGATAGTGCCTTGTCTTTCGTGGTACACCAGGTAGCTTCTCAAGCTGAGGTGCTTAGTTTGTCTCAGTCACGGCAAACGTCGCTCGATATACTTCACGGCCCAGTGTTTTGTGTCGATTACTTCAATCTCGGCGGCCCTGATCAAAAGGTCAACATTCTCTTCACGGCACACCATCTTGTTATTGATCTGGTCTCTTGGCGGATCATTTGGCAAGACCTGGAGCAGTTGCTAAGGGGAGAGGCAAAGTTGCCACCAATTACCGGCACTTCGTTCCGCACATGGACGAACATCCAGAGGCAACTGGCACAGAACAACAATCCTGCAGACGCGATTCCTTTTGAAGTCACGAATGGATTCAACTTTTGGCATGTGCATCCCGCTGAAAACACACTTGATGCTGCCCAAGAATATCATGTTCTTGTCGACTCGGCCACGACCTCGCTCTTGCTTGGACAATGCAACGCAAGCTTCCGGACTGAACCGGTTGACGTGATGGTAGCTCTGCTGATCCATTCCCTATCTGCAGCCTTCCCGGACCGGCCTGCGCCGGCTATCTTTCTCGAAGGGCACGGACGTGAACCATTGAACCATGCATCAATTGATCTATCCGAGACAGTAGGTTGGTTCACGACCATTAGCCCGGTGCAGGTGTCGCTGTCAAAGAATGGTGATTTTCTACAAGCTGTCCAACTAGTCAAGGACGTCCGCCGAAAAATAAGGGGCAACGGTCTGCCCTACTTTTCGTCGCAATTCCAGTCTCGAGATTGCGAAGAAATCGAGTTCCTTTTCAATTATGGCGGTGCCTTTCAGCAGCTCGAGGGACAACATGCTCTTTTTCATCACGTTGAAGCTGACTTGGTCGAAGCATCGCCACCTAATAAGCGTCGCCTCGCACTCGTCGAAATCAATGGCATAGTAATGAACAACGAGTTGCGCCTATCCATTTCAGTACACCGCGGCATGAAAGGCTTCGAGTCACTCGCCCAGTGGGTGGGTGACCTTGGGGATAGGTTCCGATCAGCAACCCGCGGTCTGGCAAACACCCCCAAGACGCCAACTTTGAGCGATTTTCCACTTTTGACTGCATCGTATAGCCAACTAGAGAATGTGATGCTTCAAATATCGCGCATGGGCCTTCAATATGACGATGTCGCCAACTTGGTACCTTGCACGCCGATGCAGGAGGGTATACTGCTGGGTGTGGCAAAAGATTCCGCAAAGTATCAGATCGTGCAGGTTTGGAACTGCAAAACCTCTGATGGGAAGCCGGCGAACTCCATGAAACTGGCTTCTGCGTGGCGGAAGACGGTCAGTCGCCACTCTATCTTTTCCACAATCTTCATTGAATCACCACACCTGCAGAGCTTTGTGCAAGTTCAGCTTTCACGTCCCGTGGTTCAAGTTCGACATATCCAGTCCATTTCGGTGAACTGCGGCCCTCAACAGGTGTTGATGGAGATGAAAAGACCAACGTTCAGCGATACAGAACCTCCATACGCTGTAACAATTTGTGAAGAACCCTTGAGAGGCGAAGTCATTTGCCGCATAGACATCAGCCACGCTCTCATAGACGCGACGTCGATCGGGGTATTACTGGCTGATGTAGCAAAAGCCTACGATGACGACAACGGCGTAGATGAAGCAGTACAAGCGGCCCCGGCATTCGAACTCGTCGTGCAGGAGATCGTGAAATTTCCGCATGAAAGCAAATTGGAGTATTGGAGTGACTTTCTCCATGGCGTCGAGCCTTGCCGGATTCCGACATTACATCACCAGCATGGGAAAGGACGCCACGAGGATCTTGCCGTGGCGCCATCTGTAACACGTCGCATTCACGAATTTTGTCAGGCCCACGATCTCACTCGCTCTACATTTCTACAGGTCTCTTGGGCAATGGTTTTATCGCATTTGACTAATAAGCCAAACACGTGTTTTGGGTTTCTTGCTTCAGGCCGCGATCTTCCCATTGACGGCGTCGAAGAAGTAATCGGCCCGCTGATCAACGGGCTTGTCAGCCGTATCGACTGCAGTGTTCGGTCCGCACAAGTCCTGAATCAAACAGAGAAGGATCTTGTGAGCCACTTCAAATTTCAACACGTATCTCTGGCAAAATTATATGCGAGGCTCGAGTTGGGCGGTCAGTCGCTCTTCAATACTGGACTTACAGTTCGCTCCAGCATCGGCGATGGTCGAGTGCACAACAAGCTCCAGTTTGAGGACATCTTTTGGGATGATCCCAACGAGGTACGTAATATCACACAGGCGGTATGTGGACACGGAAGGATACTCACGAACCTAGTTTGACATGACGATTGCGGCCGAGCTGACTGGCTCCAATACCGACATCCACCTTGTCTACCACACCGGTCGTATTCACAAGGCCTTGGCCTTTGAGGCTGCAGAAACATTGGAGCTCGCCGTAAGCTTCCTTATGAGCCAGTGGCTTCAGTCGCCGGGCGCAGTTGAAAGCCTTTTTGATGCATTCTTTGTGTACCGAACGGGCGCTCGCCACGTCGACGTTGAATCGGTTTGGAAGGCTCAGCTCCAAGGAACACAGATGATCCCTCAATTCCCCACTTTGCCTCATTCTTCATTTGACCCAAAGCCAGACGGCGAGGCGGAACTCATCATACACGATGTGCATGTTCCCGAGTGCAGACCAAAGGCAACAGCTATGTTGTGGCTGGCATGGGCTTTGTTAGTGGCTGGCTATACAAACTCAAGTGATGTTGTGTTTGGAGGAACACTTGGCGCTGCAAACTTGTCATCCGCATCAGAAGCCACAGACGTGGGGGCGCCGAGGAATGACGCATCGATAGTTCCGGTGCGGATCACAATCGATCGCCATCAGACACTGGCCCAAGCAGTCGGCGAAGTTGCGGTCATGTGTGAGAAGCTCGCCCAATTCCGCCGCATCAGCCATCACTGGATCCGCACACTTGGGAAGGAAGGCGAACGATCACACGAACTCCTCACCACTCTGCTGCAAGTGGAACAGGAACCAGGAGACGCGACCTTGCAACACTGCATCCCGGTGACGCAGCTGTACGAAGGGTTTTCCCTACGTCTGCTATGCCGGATCCAAGCCGATCAAAGTGTGCGACTTATGGCATGGTATGACTCTTCGGTCATTGCACCAGGACAGGTACAGAGAATAGTGCAACAGTACGGAGGCCTGATCAGGCAATTGGGTAGGCGGGAGCCCGACTCCACGATATACAATATTCCAACGATCAGCGAGCAAGACCTTGACGACGTTTGGAGATGGAACGCTGCTCCTCCAGAGCCTGTCGAGGCATGTGTCCATGATATTATTGCCCATACAATGAAGGAACAGCCAAACCACCCCGCTGTCTGTGCCTGGGACGGAGATCTTACCTACACACAACTGGATACTCTATCAGCACGACTGGCCTGTCATCTCTGTCATCTGGGCGTGGGTCCAGGCACCATTGTCCCTCTCTATTTCGAAAAGTCAATGTGGACAGTCGTGGGGATGCTTGGCGTCATGAGAGCTGGAGCTGCGTCCGTTGCATTAGACTCGACTCATCCGGAGATTCGATTACGAACAATTCTGCAGCAGGTGTATGCACATTCGAAGATGCGCCTCATTCTATCGTCCAAGCCGAACGAGGAACATTCCCGAAGACTATCCACCGAGGCTAAGGTGGTCGTTGCTGAGGTTGAGGCCCAGAAGCCGTCTGATACAATCTGGAAGCCAGTTCGGGTCCGGCCCGACGACGTGCTTTACATTGTATTTACCTCTGGGAGCACTGGGACGCCAAAAGGTGCTATTATTAATCACAGAAATTTTAGCAGCGCAATTCGATACCAGTCAGTTCAAAGTGGGCTGGACTCTTCCTCTCGCGTTTTTGACTTCGCCTCGTACGCCTTCGATGCAGCCTGGTTCAACGCTCTACAGCCCTTGGCCGCTGGTGGGTGCGTTTGCATACCGAGTGAGAATGACAGGAGGAGCAATCTTGCGTCGTCCATGCGAAGTATGCGGGCAAACTACGTGGTCATCACACCAAGTACTGTCCGCATGTTGACAGCCAAAGACGTGCCTAGCTTACGCAACATCGTTTTTGCTGGCGAGAAACTCCTCCAGTCCGATGCAGCATCGTGGGGAGGCTCCGCTGTTTTGCAAAACTGCTACGGCACGGCTGAATGCACAATAGGCAACATTCTGGGCGCAGTTTCACCTGGCACCAACGAGCCTAGCATTGGAAAAGGCTGCGCGACCGTCACCTGGGTCGTCCGGCTGGACGGCAGCGGTCTTGCTGCTGTAGGCATGATTGGAGAATTGTGGCTCGAGGGGCCTCTTGTCGGTCAAGGCTACCTAGGCGATCCCCAGAAGACGACCCAGGTCTTCGTCGAGAATCCTTCTTGGCTGCTTCAAGGCCAGGCGAGCGCTCCCGGGCGACGCGGACGTGTATATCGGACCGGCGACCTTGTTTACTACAACCCCGACGGCAGCCTCCAGTTTATCGGGCGCAAGGACGATCAGGTCAAAATCCGCGGCCAGCGTGTCGAACTTGGCGAAGTCGAGGCCCACATCACCCATGTTTTGCCCGCAGATGTGCAAGTCGTGGCAGAAGTGATATCGCCACGCGAGAGCCCCAGTCCGGTTCTTGTCGCTTTCATCAGTCTGTCCGGGGCATCAGAGAAAGATGCCAATGAATTCGAAATGGAAGTGGCGGAAATGACTCGTGAAGTCTCCAAGAAGTTGATGCAACGTCTCCCGCAGCACATGGTTCCGTCAGCTTACATACCCCTGGCGATTGTCCCTGTGACCTCAACAGGGAAACTTGACCGACGGCAGCTTCGAAAACTTGGCCAGACTGTAGACTTGGTTGCGTTCAACAACAAAAGAGGCACCTTGAAACCGCCGTCAAGTGAAATTGAGTCGATCCTTGTCCAGAGCTGGGCCCATGTTCTCGGCATTTCTCCTGGTCGCATCTCCGTGGACACGCCTTTCACGAGACTCGGAGGAGATTCGATAAGTGCCATGCAGGTCATTTCCCGGCTGCGCTCGCAGCATAAAGTCACTCTTAATGTCGGAGACATCTTGCGACACCAAAGCATTGAGAGAATGGCCCCATGTTGTCAATCGATCGCGAAGAATGGCACTAATGAGAGTGATGCAACCGAGGAAGAGGGGCCGGATCACGGCTGGGGCCTATCTCCGATCCAACAGATGTTCTTCCAGGTCCATCCAGAGGGCCTCGATCACTTCAATCAAAGTTTCTTGCTTCAATTAGAACAGGCATACCCCCCCGCCCAAGTGCGCCATGCAGTTGATGGCATCGTTGCCCGACATCCAATGCTGCGAGCACGCTTCAGGCGCACTGCCGAGGCCTCGTGGGAGCAATTTGTTGTTCGTCATGATCGAGCGGCCTTTCGATTCACAGTACACCATGAGGTTTCAGACACAAATATGCTTCAACTGGCACGATCAATACAGGAATCACTCAATATCCAACATGGACCTGTATTTGCCGTTGACTACTTTGACACGGACAGCAACGGAGTCAACTTGCTCCTCACAGCTCATCATCTAGTCATTGATCTGGTGTCTTGGCGCATACTTTGGGAAGACCTGGAGCAGCTACTGCGGGGAGCGCATCTGTCACCATTTGCCGGAACTTCATTCCACAAGTGGACAAGTATTCAGACGCAACTTGGCCAAGAGCATCATCCGCGTGTGTTGCCTTTCCAATTGCTGAACAGTCCCGATTACTGGAATGCCGTGTCACTGAACAATACTGTCAGTGCGGTTGAGGACTACCATGCGTGTCTCGATTCAACGACAACCTCTCTCCTGCTGAATGACTGCAACACGAGTCTCACAACTGAACCTCTTGATGTTATGATTGCTGTTCTGATATATTCTCTGTATGATCTATTTCCGACTCGACCTGCCCCGGCCGTGTTCGTAGAAAGTCATGGACGGGAACCCCTTGGTGACGGCTCTGTCGACTTATCAGATACCGTTGGATGGTTTACCTCACTCTATCCCGTGCAAATAGCCCTGCAACAAGGATGCGGTCTCATTGACGCCGTAAAATACGTCAAAGATACGCGACGAGAGATTGCCGGGAGTGGATTACCTTATTTTGCATCGAGAGCACAATCTCAACGTTTTGACTATGCCGAGTTCCTCTTCAACTATAGCGGGATTTTTCAGCAGCTTGAGGGCCAAAACTCCATTTTTCACCGTCGCAACATTGATCTCAACCAAGTGTCGCCAAAGACACGTCGCATGGCTTTGGTGGACATCAACGCAAGCGTGATTCAAGGGGAGCTGCACTTCTCTGTGTCGATCCATCGACACATCAATCACTTCCAAACCCTCAAGAGATGGGCACTTGATCTCGGCGACAGCTTCAAGTCCGCGGTATCATGCTTGGTCAACGCAGCACACACGCCAACCTTGAGCGACTTCCCACTCCTGACCCTTTCGGACGTGAAAATTGATGCGCTCTCGTACAGTAGGCTTGATGGCTTGCTAACCCATCTGGGACGCATCGGAGTTGGTCCGGCAGACATCGAGGACATGTTCCCATGCACGCCACTGCAAGAAGGAATATTATTCGGGGTCGCCAAGGGGACAGCCACCTATCACATAACTCAAATCTGGCACTGCACATATCTATCGCAATACGAGTCTGCTGGCGCAATTGATGTTCAGAAGCTGGATGCGGCATGGCGCAAAACCTTTGATCGTCATTCGATTTTCTCGGCCATCTTCGTCGAATTTGCAGAGCTTCGAACCTATATTCAAGTACAGCTTCGAAAAGCTGCTGTGCAGATCAAGCGTATTTGCACCACGACGGTTGAGCCGGCAGACGTTTTGGCGCAGTTAGACACACCGGCTTACCGTGATCATGAGCCTCCCTTTTCGGTTGCCATTTGTCAAGCATCGAATGGCAAAGTGGCTTGTCGTCTCGACATCAGCCACACTCTGATCGATGCAATATCGTTCCCGATTCTTGTTGCCGCCGTGGAAAAAGCGTATAGTCAAAACGAAGCTGAGCAGTCTGCCCCTGGATTCCAATCTGCCATCGAGAAGATACTCTCAATCTCCCATGAACGAAAATTGGACTATTGGGAGGAGTATCTGGCTGGTTCGGGGCCCTGTCAAGTACCAGTTCATCCAGATTCCAGCCGTGACGCGAGGCATCACAAAGGCATTACCGTTGCACCGTCCTTAACTGGTCGGATTCACGCCTTCTGCCAGAACAACGACATGACACGCTCGACGTTCATTCAGGTGTCATGGGCAATCGTTCTCTCGCAACTTACGGGCAAACATGATGTCTGTTTTGGCTACCTGGCTTCCGGGCGCAACATTGCTGTTGATCATGTGGAGGAGATAATCGGACCACTTATCAATACTTTGGTTGCTCGTGTTGACATGACCGCCCCAGTGGAGCGCGTCTTGACTAATTGCGGCAGTCAGCTGGCCAACCACCTAGAGTTCCAGCATGTCTCGCTTGCAAGATTGCAGGAAAGGCTGGGTCTACATGGCAGACAACTATTCAACACGTCAATGACTGTAAGGCACGCCATCCACGATGAAGTGAAACGAGGCGGTCTGCACTTGCAGAGTGTTTCGGGAGACAATACCAATGAGGTAGGGTACCTGCTCCACCACATCAAACGTCACACGTACTGACCAAGCAAAGTATGACATTGGTATCGCCGTCGAGCTAGACGGATCCGACACCGATGTCCACCTCGGCTACCGCGCTGACCGCATTGACGAGCCGCTTGCCCTTGAAGCTGCCGAAACTCTCGAGCTTGCGATGGAATTCCTGTTACAGTCATCGAACATGGGCGAGCCTCTGTATGATGCGTTCTTCCGCTACCAGACTGGCGCGCGGCAGAGCCAAGTCGAGTCAACTTGGATTAACCGGCTTCGAGGCTTGGATGCGAGTCAATTTCCTACCCTAACACATCCCGCACACAAAGTCACACTGGACTGCATGACAGAGCAGGACTTGGACGACATCACTCTTCCAGGATCCGAGGCCGAGGACACTGCTACGTTATGGACAGCTTGGTCGTTGCTTGTAGCTGAACATTCCGGTACAAATGATGTCATTTTCGGGACCACCGTGTCGGAATCAGACGACCTATCAATGACTGCGTCATCTTCACTCCTTCCAGTTCGCATCGCAATCGATCGAGAGATGCAGGTTGCCCACGCGCTCAAGGAAACGGTGATAATATACAACGAGCTGATGCAGTTCCGCCGGCTAAGTTGCCGCTGGATCCGCCAACTTGGGGAAGATGGCGAGCGAGCCTGCGCCTTCCAGACAATCATCCAGATATACCGAAATGACACAATACCCGATTACAATCTTGGTCCTCGTCAAGGCTTTCCGCTACAGCTTCATTGCCACGTTCGGCGTAACGCCCTGCACGTTATAGTCTGGCATGACTCTACGGTGATGAAGTCGGAGCAAATGAAAAGAATGCTTCTCCAGTTCGGGTCCATCATCACACGGCTGCATCGTGCGGGTTCATCAACGCTAAGGAGTATCCAAACCATCAGCGAGCAGGATCTTAGCGACATCTGGGCCTGGAACGCCAACGTGCCGGAGCCCGTGAACGCTTGCGTACACGACATCATCTTTGCCGACGTAGCAAGGATGCAGCCCAGCGCACCCGCGATCTGCGCCTGGGATGGTGACTTGACCTATCAGCAGCTGGACGATCTCTCCGCCAAGTTGGCCTGCTACCTGAATCATATGGGTGTTGGTCCCGGCACGATTATTCCACTTTGTTTCGAAAAGTCAGTGTGGACTCCCGTGTCCATGCTAGGAGTTATGAGGGCCGGAGCCGCATCCATCACCGTTGATACTAGCCATCCAGAGGCTCGACTGCGGGCCGTTGTTCACCAGGCACACAAATATTCAAACAAGCACCTTGTTCTATCGTCCAGATTGAATGAAGGCTTGGCCCGTGCACTGTCAAAGGAAGCCACTGTGCTTGTCGTTGAGACAACGGTACAAGAGGTGTCTGGCGTGGAAGACTGGACGCCAGTCGCGGTACGATCGAGTGATATGCTCTATGTTGTCTTCACCTCGGGAAGTACTGGCGCACCGAAAGGCGCTGTTATAAAACACAGCAACTTTTGTAGTGCCATTCGGCACCAAAAGGTCGGCTTCGGCTTTACTGATTCCCCTCGTGTACTTGACTATGCGTCCTATGCTTTCAATGCCGTTTGGTTTAACCTCTTGCACACTTTAGCTTGTGGAGGATGTGTTTGCATCCCGAGCGATGAGCAGCGAGCGCATGACCTGGCCGGGGCGATCAGACAATTCGGTGTCACATTCGCAGTCATGATCCCTACCATAGCACGCCTCATGCATCACCAAGACATACCTACCTTGCAACGGATTGTCTTCGCCGGGGAGAGACTTGTTCGGACAGACCTTCTCCAGTGGAAAGACTCGGTGGCCATGAGCAACGGTTATGGCTCCGCAGAGTGCACAGTGGCTGGTGCTGTCGGAGCGATTGCTAGAGATATTGCCCAAGATCCAAGCATTGGGAGGGGATGTGGGTTAGTCACCTGGATTGTCCGTCTGGACGGAGCTGGGTTGGCTCCCATGGGCGCAGTCGGAGAGCTGTGGTTTGAGGGTCCTCTCGTTGGGCAGGGGTACCTGGGTGACCAGGACAAAACGGCAGAGGTCTTCGTTGAAGATCCCCCGTGGCTGCTTCAAGGAGGGCCAAGCTTGCCGGGCCGGCGCGGCCGCCTTTACCGAACCGGGGATCTTATGCGATATAATACCGACGGAAGCCTCGACTTCGTCGGCCGTAAAGATGACCAGGTCAAGATCCGTGGTCAGCGCGTTCAGCTCGGCGAAATTGAGCATCATCTTGCCCGTTGTCTTACTTCCAGATCGGACACGTCTCTGCCGAAGGCAACTGTGATTGCCGAGATTGTGAATCCCTCCGGCAGTAGTACACCACTTCTTGTTGCCTTCCTAGCCATCGGGGAAGCCGCGAACGGGACAACGACCGAAGTACGCACCATATTGGGATCTTTGAGAGAGCGCATCGATGAGATGATCAAAGACCACCTGGCAGCCTACATGATTCCTGCGGCGTACATCCCCATAGCCAATATCCCTGTCACCGGCACGGGAAAAACGGATCGTCGTCGCCTTAGGCAGATCGCTGGCGAAATGACCCTAGACCAGCTGGCCGACTTGGCACCTGCTCGTTCCATGCGATCCTTTGAGGAGCCAGCAACGGAAACTGAGCACCATCTTCAGCGATTATGGGGCTCAATTCTAGGCATCAATGCCCAGGCCATCTCTATCCACGACAATTTCTTGCACGTCGGCGGCGACTCCATCGCCGCTATGCGGCTTGTCACTGCGGCTCGCAATCAGGGACTGTCGTTTTCCGTCGCAGACGTCTTCCGTGCCCCGCGCCTGAAAGACTTGGCGAGCGTCTCAAAGGATGTCGTTCTCGTTGAGCCTGTCGCCCGTCTTTCTCTACTCGGGCCAATCATGAGCGTGCGGGATATTCAGACCCAAGCAGCGTCTCGCTGTCAAATGTCCAGCGAGCAGGTCGTTGACGTGTTCCCCTGTACCCAACTCCAGCAGGGACTCCTGGCGATGACAGCCAAACGGTCCGGCGATTACCTTGCGCGTTACGTCTTCCGGCTGCGGCCAGATACTGTTCCAGATCGACTTCGGCAGGCCTGGCTGCGAGTCGTCACATCATGTGACATTCTTCGCACTCGCATAATCGACCTGCCCAGCCATGGATTAGTTCAGGTTGTATCTGCTGAAGCGGACGCCCTTGCTGATGGCGGCCACGACCTATCACACTACATCGCGCGGGATCAGCGACGTAAAATCGGACTAGGGTTCAGCCTTACCCACGCAGCCCTAATTGACGATGATCGCTCTGGCTGTCGTTATTTTGTCTGGACTATTCACCATGCCCTATACGACGGACTATCTCTGCCTCTCCTCCTGAACGAGATCAGCCGGGTATACGACGGAGCCACAAGCCCCCCTGACATTCTGCCCTTCCAGCATTTTGTGCAGCTCACCAACGCGCTAGACTCGAACGCTGCTGCTGACTATTGGCGATCTCAGCTCGAGGGTTACGAGGGAACCCAATTTCCACTGCTGCCGTCAGCAAAGTATCAGCCACGTGCAGACGAGACAATGTGTCACAGCGTGGCGGGCATCATTTGGCCACAAGGCGAGATAACAGCTTCCAATCTCATACGCACCGCCTGGGCCATTCTTCAAGCCCGCTGCGACTCTACAGACGTTGTCTTTGGCGCCGTTGTCAGTGGCCGTCAGGCCTCCATGCCAGGGATAGACCTCGTTGCCGGACCTACCATCGCCACCGTGCCCGTACGCATCAAGGTTGACCAGCATGCCGACGTGAAGGAGTTGCAGCAGCAGACGCAATCACAAGCCATCAGCATGCTACCATTTGAACAGTTTGGCTTGTCTCGCATCAAGGGTCTCGGCGAGCTTGAGTCTGAAGCGTCCAATTTCCAGTCTTTGCTGGTGATACAGCCAAGAGAAGACCGGACAGCCAGCGGAGAGAGGGATCCTGCGCTTCTAGAAAAAGTGGACGAGGCCTCCAACACGTCGCTCCATCAATTCAACACGTATGCGTTGACGGTTGTCTTCGATGTGCATGACCGAGGCTTTGACATGGCCCTGAGCTTCGACAGCAATGTCCTTGCGATCATATCGGCGAAATGCATGGCAGAGCAGTTGGATATCATCGTGAGACAGCTTTGCAACGTGAAGGATTGTATGAAGGTCTCTGATATCGAGACTATGAGTTCACAGGATTTGAGCAATATCTGGTCGTGGAACGCCGCCGTTCCGGAAGCTGTCAATGTGCCCGTCCATGAGCTCTTTGCTAAGAGAGTGACAGGCCACCCTGAGGCGCCATCAGTCTGCTCTTGGGACGGTCATCTGACCTATCAAGAGCTTGACGTCTTGTCGTCTACGCTAGCCTATCACCTTATCGCTGCTGGTGTCGGCCGTGGTAGCATTATCCCGCTTTGCTTCGAGAAATCGAAGTGGACCCCAGTCGCCATGCTAGCGGTTATGAAGACTGGTGCCGCATCTGTTGCAATGGATTCCGACTACCCAGAGACTCAGTTACGGGCGGTCGTTGAGCAAGCCTTTGCCCATTCGAAGCAACAACTGATCATTTCGTCACGGCTCAACGCAAGTCTGGCTCATACGCTAGCACAGGCTCATCCGAACAAAGCAACAGTGGTGGTGGCCGAGGTCATGGCGCAGAAGCCTGCAGAGCCACGACAACGGCAATCGGTAGTGGTCCGACCAGATGACACTTTGTACGTCGTTTTCACTTCGGGAAGCACTGGTCGACCTAAAGGCGTACGAATTAGTCACGGCAACTTCAGCAGTGCCATCCGCCATCAACAAGCTGCTCTGGGACTATCAAGTAGCTCTCGCGTGTTCGATTTTGTTTCATATGCATTTGATGTCGCTTGGTCCAATGCTTTGCATTCCTTGACCGCTGGCGGTTGTTTGTGCATTCCCAGTCCGGTGGACCGGCAGAACAATCTTGCTGGCGCCATGCGCAGCCTCAAGGCAACGTATGCTCTTCTGACGCCTACTGTTGCAAGGCTGGTACGGGCGGATGATATCACGGAGACAATGCGTACAATTGTTTTTAGCGGCGAAAAGCTGACACGATGGGATACAACACAATGGCAAGGTCTTGACATGGTTTGCAATGCCTACGGGCCGGCTGAAGCCACAGTCACAAACACCATCACCACTCTCCGCGCGGGAGACACTGGGGACCCGAGCATCGGAAAGGGCTGCGGAACAGTTACGTGGGTCGTGCGCCAAGACGGCACCGCACTTGCGACTATTGGAGCGGTCGGGGAGCTGTGGCTTGAAGGTCCTTTGGTGGGTCAAGGCTATCTAGGCGAGCCGGAGAAAACAGCACACGTGTTCGTCCAAGACCCCCCATGGCTGCTCCGGGGAGCTGGGCCAAATTTTCCCGGACGGCATGGCCGCCTTTACCGAACCGGAGATCTCGTCCGATATGACTCAGATGGCACTCTTCGCTTCGTCGGTCGTATAGATGATCAGGTCAAGCTTCGTGGCCAGCGCATCAAGCTGGGTGACGTCGAGCAATGCCTCCAGCAGTGTCTCACTTCTCGGCCGGATGTTGCCGTCGTTGCCGAAGTCGCTCATCCGTCTGGCAGCACGGCACCGCTTCTCGTCGCCTTCTTAGCCATTGGCGAGGCCAACATGACCGAGACAGACAGGACCAATGCTTTACAAGAGCTCACGCTCCTGATTGACGGCAACATCACGGACAGTCTTCCGGCATCTATGGTTCCTGCCGCGTACATCCCCGTCAAGGAGATGCCGTCCACCGGAACAGGCAAGACGGACCGCCGTCGCCTACGGGAAATGGTTGCCGAGATGACGCTCGAACAGCTCGTCGATTTATACCGCGGCCAGTCACGGACTCGATTCCAGGAACCCACGACAGATATCGAGCGGTGTCTTCAGCATTTATGGGCGACAGTTCTCAACATTCAATTTCGTAATATCTCAATTTACGATAATTTTTTTCGCATTGGAGGCGATTCAGTCGATGCAATGCGGCTCGCTGCAGCAGCCAACGATCGGGAACTCTCATTCTCTGTCGCTGATGTTTTTGAAAACCCCACTCTTCAAAAACTGGCCTCCAAAGTCACATCCACGACGTTTCCTCCCCACGAGTACGCGCCATTTTCGCTCGTTGGACTCCATTTTGCTTCACAAAATCCTATCCTTGTCCCAGGCCACCCCAATATCCCAGTATTGGACGTGCTTCCCATCACCGACTTCCAACGAGAATGCGTTCAGTGTGCATCTCTGACACCGCTCGGTCGAACTTTCCGCTTTTTCCTCGACTTCACTCCTGACATTCAGGTTGACCAACTCGTGTCGGCCTGTCAGCAACTTTGGGAGACGTTCGACATCCTCCGGGCCCTTTTCATACACCAGGATGACCAGTATTTCCAGGTGATCCCAAAAACACTTCCGCTTGACATACGTGTTCATTCCGTTCAATCTCCTTCAGAGGCCTTTCAACAATGGTGCTTGTCCGACTCCAGTACTCTTCAATTCGGCAAATCTTACGTGCAGATGATCATCTTTCAATCGATCAGCCAGGGTTCGCGTTTAGGTTTGCGTCTCTGTCACGCTCAATACGATGCGTTCATGCTACATTTAATTGTGCGCTGTCTAGAAGCCTACCTCAACCACAGTGCACCTCCAACTGTTTCCCCGTTTTCGGAATACATGCAGCATATCAAGGACAAGAGAGAGGGCTCTAATAAGCACTGGCGAAATCTCCTTCGTGGATCCATACTTTCACGGCTAAGTTTTGACCCTGTTGCTGCCGCCACCCCGACGCAGATCAACAAGAAAGTCGTTCTCAGCGCGCCTCGAAGCAATCATACTTCTGCTGATGCGTTCGTCTCTGTCTGTGCTTTGGCCATTTCCGAGCTCCTGGGATGTAAAGACTTGACATTCGGCCTTTTGGTGTCTGGGCGTGCCATGGTTCCCGGCCACATGAACATTGCTGGCCCATGCGTGAACATCGTTCCCGTCAGGGTTAATTTGACCCATGACGGTGATGGCGATAGCTTTGAGCGGGTCATTGAAAGCGTGCACAAGCAGCGTCTGGCCGGATTGGCTTTTGAAGCCGGTCAATTCAGTGATATTGCAGGGGCCGTTCCAACCTGGAGCCCGACTCGGGACAGTTTTGGCTTCATCGTGCAGTTTCAGAACATTGAAGAAACTCCTGAACTACACGTCTCTGGGTCGCGCTTGGAACTTGGGGTTTTTAAGGACTGTCCCGACAATCACCTCCCCTTTATCTCAATAGTTGCGCGACCAAAGGGAGAGAGATGGGAGGTTACATTAACAGCAAGTTCTAAATTTTACCAACCCCAAACATTGGTACAAGTAGAAGACAGGCTTCAAGATGTGGTTCAAAGGTAATATTAGAGCTTAGGCTATTATAATTTTTTTAATTTATTTATTTATGAAACTTTTAAAATAGAGTGGGCTGGGGATCTATTTTAGCGCTCTAGGCTAATTTGCCCTAGTAGTAGACTATAACTAATTTTCTGTTACGCCACAAGATAGGTCAGATCTAACACAGTTAGTCTAGCAGGCCGTGGGATAGATATAATATATATAAGTGTAATGGACTCGAGCTTAGGGCTCGGGTCCTAGGGGGGGAAGCCCCAGCCACAAGTCAGGAGAGGACAGGGCAATTCTTGGGCAATCCTTGGATAGCACAAGCACACAAGAGAACCCTAACTCGGCCCTGACTAGGCAGAGATTTACCCTCTATATATTTATAGTTATTATCCACAATGCTTACTTGCAGAAGCTATAAGGCCAGTCCATAACAATAAGGGCAAAAACTCCTAAGTAGATAGTAGAGAAAAATAACTATTTTTAAATATTATATTTAATATTAATATAAATTTCACTTAACTATAATAAATTTACTAGAAAATAAGAAAGAACTAGCATGTAACAGTGCAAGAGCCCGGAGGCTGTATGGGAGTGGGTAGAGAATCATCGCGCTTTGCCCGGGAACCATACCTATATGATGGACGTGGAAGCTTGACCTTGCGGCGAAATTCTTTGAACCTTGGACCTCGCATAACAAAGAATATACCAGAATGCAGAGAAGGTATATTGAGCTCAAAGAATTGACGCATCAAGTGCATAGTGCGACGCGCATTGTGCAAGCGAAGGAAGTGATCCCGAGTCCCATCTTCAAGACGGGGCCGATAGGGCAAGGAGCGTTTTGCTAAATCAATCTTGGCTGCATTCATCCATCACCAGTGCTGCTCGATCTAGTCTAACCCGCAGTATCCAGCAGCTGGCCTGTAAAGATGCCATTAGGGTCCCAGATTCGCTTCAGCTCCTTCAACTTGCGAATACGATCTTGCCCCTTGTAACGCCAAGCCAGCGGATTGTCTCGGCTGGTGTTAGTATATGTCACGTAGTTGTCTTCTGCGTCGCCCACTCGGCCGAGGGCCTGGGCTGCCTTGTCTAGTGCCTCGGCAGCTGGCTGGATCCTTGCATCCTTATGCCAGGTCAGGACATTGCTATCGATTAGGTCAGTGACAGTATATCATGGGACAGAGTGAGAAATCAACGTACAGCCAGTAACCGACTTTCGGCGGCCCAAATGCTGTGTCGGCATGCGGCGCATCATTTGGTGTGTGCCACTCCAGCGTGAGACCGGACATGGCGGCATCTGGATACGCTGATACAAAGTCGAGGTGTAGCTTGATTAGCCCCCGAAACTTGCCAATGTCAAGGTCCAGGAGACCAGTTTCGCTGAACCTTTTGAAGTCGCCCTTGGCCGATAAGTAGTCAAGGTGATCACTATGCTTATCAAACGTGGATGGCAACACTGTCTGCAAGATCGGGCCGGCAGCGATGAGCGGCGCGAACAGCTTGGCGGCCTCGTCGGCGGTTGCAAACACCTGCGGGGAAGCGAGAATGACCTGCTGCTGGAAGTCCGGTGGGGCCATGACAATGCTCAAATGACCGGCCGACTTGACCCCCTTGTCTGTCATGAGAGCGGTGATGGCGGGCCAGACGGCATCAAGCTTATCGGTGGTGAAGCCGAAGGTGCCGACGATGCGCTGGCCTTGGGCGTTTCCCATCAATTTATATGGATGAGTCTTGATTGTGATTTCGGTGACAAGGCCGAAGAACTGGCCAGCCCCACGGATTGCCCAGAAGAGCTCTGCGTTCTGCACTTCGGATACAGACAAGAGTTCGCCGCGCGCCGTGACAAGCTTAGCAGCCACAATATTTTCGCAGCCATAGCCGCAGTAGGGACTGTACGTGCTGAGGCCGCCGCCAATATAAAAGGGAATGACACCGACCGTGCTGCCATTGCCAACGGCTGTTTTCCAATTGGCATATAGGTCAAGACGTGGCAAAAAAAGAAAGGGAAACTCACGTGCGAATCGTTGGTGCTGATGAAGTGTAGTTTGCAGCTCCTTCATTAACGTGCCACCTTGAACAGTAGCGAGACCCTGGGAGTCGTTGACGGTGACACCAGTGAAGCGACTTAAATCAATTACAATACCCTCGTCTCCAATGATAGAGAAAGGACTATGCCCACCCGAACACGCAATAATGGGAATTTGCGCCTCAATGGCGGTCTTAACGGCGATGTGTACGTCATTCTCGTCCGCTGGCTGGATGATGGCTGCCGGCTGTTTCAATCCATAGTTGGACCAGCGTTTCATGGAAATCCTGAAGGCTTCGGCGTTGATATCGGTGAGGACGCGCGACTCATCAGACAGCTTGAGCGCCAACGATTGCAAGACACTAGCTACGGTCATGGCGGCTGTTTGGGAGAATATGGCTGTTTGAGAGAATAGGGCTGGCTGAGAAAAGGATAAAGAGGACGGGCGGCCAAAAACGTGGACTAAACCCCGCAGGACTGAATAGATGTCGCGTCAAAAATGGCGGAGCCATGACTGGCCTATAATTGACGTCTTTAGTAACCCTTATGTACCGCGACACACCCCCTAAGTACCGTACCCGCTTATTGATGTGACGCGACAATAGACAAGTTATCAAGTTTGTTAAGAACAAGGCGTTGCGGCAGAGCTAAGATGACAACTGGCGGGGCCCACCCAACCACCCCTCAGTTTCTGTTTTTCCTCGGGGTTCTGATGGGGCGCTAAAGCGGGGGCGGATGGGAAATCCACCAGGCAGGTGGTGCATGCGCGGTCAGCACCCATGCCGTGTGTGATGGGCCAATTTCCGTCCATCTAGGGATTAGTCATACCACTTAGGCTAGGCTAGCTTGCAGCCGGCAAGAGCTAGGAGGGATGACCAAAGGGGTAAGCGCGTGCTATTACGAACCAACAAGCAGAGCTTTGGATCTGGTGTAGTAAGTGTACTTTTTGGGGTTTTCTTGTAAGTATAGTTATTCTAGAAGACCCTTGTAGTGCAGTCCATAGTATAGTCATCACAAAAATCCAGCCCTATTGAAAACTAGCGGGGGCGGGACCAACGACCCTTCCACCTAGTGCTAGCCCGCTTTCGGGACCAGCGTTGCGGGGAGTGTGCCGTGTAAATGGAGTCGAGCTGCTGTAACTTGCCCCCTCTGGCGAATATTCATCTGGTGCTGTCATGTATGAGGCGATCCTTGGAGCCTTGAGGATTGAACAGAGCTTCGCTGATGGGCCCTCGCAGCCCTGAAGAAAAGGAGCTTTGTCGCGGGCATCAGCCGCCTGTTCGAGTAGATGAGTTGCTCGCGGCCGGGGCTGACTTGCGGGGAAAATCAGCCCAACCAACGCCATGCTGATCCCGGGTCGATGACGGACTTTGAAAGACCGACCAAGAAATTATCGTTGTCTCTGTCCTGAAAAATAGCAAAATGTTATTCATGACTCCCTGCTCGTTTCCTGGCAATTTTTCCTCATCCTCTTTCCATCTATTCAGCAATGCGAACTGCTTCATTGCCTTTCATGGATACTACAATGCTTCCAGAGGCGCAGGTGTAGCACAGGGCGGATTAACCCCGCATCCTCGGGGACAATGAAGCCGAAGCTCTCAAGAATGAAAAGGAGACACGCCCGATTTCCGCGGATGATTCGGGAGAGGTGCCATCGCGTCAGCTTCACTGATGGAAGGTGAGTTCATCGAATCACCACCATGAAACCGGTATTGACATGGCGAAGTGGACTGTTTTATATGCTTCGATCACCATAACCATGTTTTTGCTTGCGCTCGGTGATACAATTGTACATTAGTCCTTTTGCCACAATCTGATTTTCGCAGCCTCATACACTCTCTCTATTCTTGTCTCTTTCGCGTTTACAGTTATTTTTTGACTCGCGTATCACCAGATTGCCGACGTCCAGCCATCAATCCTTCATTCTATAGGCCATGTCGAACTCTTCACGTGGATCGGCACTGCATTCGCCCTTGGAAGCATTGCCATTCTCCCGTGGGGCCGGACATACGGGCCATCAAATGGCTGTCCATCTTTGACGTTCTTCTTTTCGAAGCAGGAAGTGCATTATGCGGTGCTGCACCCAACATAACCGCCTTCATCATCGGACGAGTAGTGACTGGTGTGGGAGATTCTGGCATGTACTCCGGTGCACTGAGCCACAGTTGACTCTGGACTTCCCTGAAGTAGGGAGAGGCCCATATCCATGGCTGGCGTCGCGCTAGTCTGGGAAGCGCACTTGGCCTGGTGGTGCGTTCTTACCTTAGCCGTTACGCTTATCCACTGATCTGCTTCCAACAGCCATCTCTCAAAGGGACGCCTTCCGTGCCGAGAGGAGCTTCCGCGCCGGTGCCTGGAGAGATAGGCTGGTGCCGACGCGGGATCCAGCCCGGAAGACGCTCGGTATTATCGGCATAGGGACTATTGGGAAACACCTCGCGCGCAAGGCGGCTGCGTTTAATATAGTTATAGTATATTATAATTAGAGAAAGCTATTAGAAGAAAATAAGGCAAAACTTAGTATTATATATATATTATTATTAAAAGAGTTGCTAGGCTAGGCTAATATTATTTCGCTAAACTATTCTCTAATAGAGAAAATAATAGGGCTTATTTTATAGAATAAGTTTAATCTTATAAAGAATAGTGCTATCTTAGTAAATATAATAAGGGAGGCTATTATTAATAAAAATACCCTAATTTAAGCTTTAGAGAGTGGCAAGCTAGCTAGCATAGGGCTTAATGCCTTTTGCCAAGAGCCTAATATAAATAAGTACTTTTTAATAAATAATAAAGTTATTTGCTAGCTATTTATAGGCATTATAATAACTAAAGCCCTCTAATATAGTAAGAAGGAGTATTTAGATAATATTCGCGCCTAGATAAAGATAAAGAGGCTACTTACACTTATTAACTATATTAATCTATATATACTATAATAAGAGTCTATGCTTTGAGAAAAGCTATTAGAAGAAGATTATATTATTTTATAAGTTAGTATTTATTTCTACACACTTAATATATTTAAAATACCTTAGTATTTCTATTCTTCTCTTAGCTAACCTATTCTCCTCTAGAGCTATTAGGAGGAGATAATGTTCTATGTTATTGATTCGGAGTCTCCGCGTGCTTGATGCGTCCAAAATGCCTTAGCGTCTCTGTCCTCTTAGGTAAGCTACCGGCGCCACATGAAGATGGTAAAATTTCGCAGGCGTCGCAGGAAGATGTATTCTGGCTCGCGACTGCAGGCGTTTTGTATCAATCTCGTCGTACGTGCGGCGTTCGCACCATCGTGGCTTGTCTTGCTACCAAAGACGTGCTTGCAGCCGACCATGACACCTCGCTAGAGGCTTCAAAAGGTGGATTGGATTGGGTTTGCCATCTTCGTGCCGGGCGCTGTCTGCTTCATCAAGGCAATCTCTCCCGACGGGCATATCTACGCCTGATCTTCCGGCTCTGTCATCGAGCTCTGGGCCACGACTGGCGTTCTCCTCGTCGCAGCCATTGCCCTTACGCTCTGGCGTCAGCTCGTCACTAAGGAGAGTAGACTCCTCCCTGCACACTTCTTCAAGCAGTTCCAGCTTATTGATCTCGGGCTGCAAACGTTTTTTGTTTCCCTTTTTATGCTGGTCGGCGTGTATTGTATTCCCCTGTACTTTGCTTTCATGAAGGTAAGACGAGCACAACCCAATCTCTTCTGACCATTCCTTGCGGCTCACTTATCAATGCTATGACATCCTTTTAGGATGGTGAAGCTATGCAGGATGGCATTTGTCTGCTGCCATTTGTCGCCTTCCTAGTCTTCACATCGCTACTGGAACGGCGCACTCTGCCAAATTTTGGTTACATTACGCGTCACGGTATTACGTCGGTAGTGCGCTTTGCATCGTTGGCAGCATCATTGATGGACTAATGTCTATTGTAAAATAAATCTTTTTCGAGCTCGTGGGATCTTACTTAATTCTTTAGCATTATATTCCCTCCTATAATCGGATACAAGTCCACGACGCTCTGCCCTATTTTCCGCAATCCATTTAAGTAATAGCAATACATACCTTTTTTTTATTGTCTTTTGATCATCATCCCAATATACTAAAATAAGGGCTTCCTCAAAGCTAGGAAGCAACCTGCGTTGTGAAAGCCCTATCTGAGTATCCTGGTCAAGATCGTACGTCCCCCAAAATCTCACAGATAGATCCCTGTGTCCGTAGATGTGGTATGGCTCCTTGTGATTGGTTAGTTCAAGCTTAACAATCTCGCCTTCAACTAAAAGGAGCGGTGAGACTTCGGGTAAGAGCTTCATTTCAGGTTGTATTGCCTCATTCAGGGGTACCCATTTGTCTTGGTAATGCATAGAAAACCGGAGAAAAGCATCCGCATTCTTCGAGACACTGCTATCACCTTGGAGGTACTTCCCAAAGATGGACTGTTCTCCATACGCATCATGAAATATTTCGCCTGTAATGCTTGTCCAACTCCAAGTCGGAAAGCTTTCTCGCCGATTGCGAGAGCGTTCTTGAACGGACTGCAAATGGCAAGTTTTGGACCACTCTGGCCTTCTCGTCCACAAGAGACCCAAGGCAAACCCAAGATGTGGATTCATTGCTGCTCCTAGAGGTATAATAGGAACTCCCCAAAAGGTTACAAACCCAGAATCGCTAAGTACCCCTCGAAACGCATCCAGGACGTCAGAGTCATACGTCAATTGTCTTTGAGAGAATGCGAATGTGTCGAGGCACAACCCTTTTGGCAACGAGATCTTTGGCGTTAAGAGAGCAGCATTGAGACAGCTCGAATTCAATAGCCAAGACATCCAGCTTTCCCGGTATTCTGAGGGGATCGCCTCGCTTGTGGTTGTTTCCAAGCAGGAGACGTAGACTTGGTGTTTAGTGAAGAACAAGCATTGCCGCGATAGTCTTGCTTCTTGATAAGTCCAACCTCGAGTTGCCCATTTTGACGTCTGAAGCAGTGTTGTGATCGGCGGAAGGGTGGAAATAAGGCAACCAGATGTCAATGAGAATCGTGCTTGGGCGGTCCTGGATATTCCCGAAACCCCTGGAAGCCCTGATTGGTCATCACTGCCGTGCACTGCGACTATAGTTGCCTCTGCAAACCTGTATATTTGGTCCATATTTTGAATCATGAGTTTTCTTTCTGGGCTCTCTGTTTGGGTTATGCAGTACCTATCAACCCACAAATATCTCCTACCAAGGTTTCGAACAACGCGTATAGCATCCTTGATTGTCAAGGGTGACTCTGAAAACGAAAAGGTGGAATCTTGAAAATCTTTCTTAGGTCGAGTTTGAGAGCCATGTTCACCCCAAACATAGCTGAGCGCTAAGTAGTCTTGCGTTGGGCTCTCTCGGACAATTCTCTCATTGATACAGTCTATCAGATAAATATAAGGTAAAACCCCTTGAAACCTAGCCTGATTGCACAAAGTATGTGCAAATCGGCACCGATTAATCAGAGAGTCGAGCAGCACAAAATCGACATTCGTAGGATTGACTGAGCGAACTGGAATCGGATTTGAATTCGGAGATTCGGTGTAGTGGTATGCTATAAGCCCGCCCTGACAGATTTCGGTCTGAATAGAATGATCATACCAGATCTTCTTGTTCTCACGTAGAACATTTAGAAAGCGAGTACGCGGTATTGTCATGGTCAAATTCGAGCTTGGCTGCTTGATATGATCAAATAATCTGACATGTAGTCTGTAATTTTTTTTGTAATCTGGTGAAAGATTCAGGAAGAACTGGCACATTTCGCACTGAGCTTTCCGGGTCCGCTTCCCCAGAGATATAATCGCTTTTCCATTTGCAGGGACTGTTGACTCTTCGACAAGGCGTAATAATGCAGTGTCTAACTGCAAGCAGCTAGAGCAAAGTCTTTGTTCCATGAGGGAGTTGAATGGCTTCTTCTTTGCAGTACCGCAGGACTGTACCGCAGGACTTAAAATAGGCATATTCTAGTCTCTAGCGTCTGGCTGTGTTGAATATGTCGTGGCCGTAATTGGCTGCATAAAAGTAGAGTTAGAAACGGAAGGCATAATTTTATGTTCTCAAAGTTTCATCGCGCAAAGTGGCAATCTTGCTTTGGCAACACGAGAAGTATCTTTGTGAGTGGCCGTATTTCGCTTGCTAAAAGTGCCTGCCAAGTGTGGCAAAATTGCGACAGAGAAAGTTCTCGGAATCTGCGCAACCATGAATGCCAAGGAAGCGGCTATATAGGGGGCAAAGTGGGTTCTAGCCAAGGGATCGGCCCGGGACGGGGATGACGGAATTGTCGCGGTACATAAGGGTTACTAATCACGTCAATTATCGGCCAGTCATGGCTGCGCCATTTTTGACGTGACAGGAATGGATGAGGCGGGGCTTCGAAAGAGGGACTAATATGGTTGGCATAGCCCTGGTGACCACAATAGCAACCTCTCCGCCCTGGTCTGGACGTCCCAGCTGCCTCGATGACAACGAGCCCGTCGCAGTCCAGAAATCGGCCTGAAAATCTTCCCAAAGCCTTTAGATAGTCTAGGGAACTACGAAAGGAAAGCGAACTGAATTCTCCAGAGATTCATGACCTTTCTATTGTTGCGCGGCTGCTGTGGCGCGATTGAATCAAATTAACAGCAGAATTGACCATCTTGGGTGATGTGACCTGCTTTGCTAATGTCACTCTCGCGGCATCGAGGCACTCCGGAGCGTAGTGTAACACTTGCATCTAGCGTCGAGGGGCGAATTCGATAGAGCCATGCAAGCTGCAGCTGCAGTCACATCATCATCAAGGTTGCTCCGACGACAATCGACAGACGGACGTGTATGGACTGGCCTGTTTAGGAGGGGGTGGGCTGGTGCTCAATCAACGTTCGAACGCACCCTGGGAAAGGCCGGCAGCCATGGCGTCGCCGAGTGCTAGTATCTGCGCGTGCATGAGGCATGCCGTGTGAGCGTGCTGGAAGTGAGGAGGTTCTCTCCGGGGGGGGGGGGGGATTTCGTTATCAGACATGCAGCCACTATCGTTGCCGTGCAAACTCGCTGGGAAGGGCGGAGCAAGATGAGAGGGAAGGCGGCAGGAGACGAGGGACAGAAAAGCACGACGGCTGCCGTCTATGGCGGACGAACTAACTGAGTTTCTAATCTTATTTTCTTTGGGTTAAGTGCTTGGCGAGAGAGGAGCAGATTGGTTGCGGTTGACGAGAGAAACGAGGTCGATCACGTCCAACGAGAGAGATGATTCGTCAAGCATTTCACGGGGCGCAAGGAAGAACACAAAATGGCCACCGCCACCGGCACCCGCACCGTCCTCATTCTGACCAACGCCGAGCTCGGCCAGGCCAACGTGGCGCTGGCCGTCGCTCACGAGCTCGCGACGACGCACGGCATCCAGGTGCACCTGGCTTCGTTTGACGCCCTCGCGTCCACGGTCGAGGCGGTCTCGCGCGGCCTCGTCGCCTGTGCTGCTCGTGCTGCTACCGTCCCTCCTCTCATCTTCCACCCCCTCGGCCCCTGGCACTACGGGGATATCATGGCTAGGTTCATGGCCCTGCACGCCCGGCCGCTCACAGTGCTCAACGCGCTGACCTGCCTCAAGTTCAACATGCAGATGGCCGCGTTGCCGTGGGAGGCTGATGAGCTGGCCACGATACACGCGTCCATGCTCGAGGTGGTGAACAGCGTGCGCCCGGACTTTACGCTGGTGGACAACCTCCTCACGCCGGCATTGAGCATGGCGGCGCAGCTAGACCTGGCGCATGCCGTGCTGTCGCCCAATTCGGTCAAGGACTATCTGGGCCTCGTCGGTGGCAGCGGTGGTGGTTGGAAAGGCATCGTGGGAATGTGTCGCTGGCCCATGTCTAATACGGCGCTGCCCTGTCCGGTACCAGCCCATCTCGTGCCGCTAAATATCTTGATTGGGTCGTGGTTGGTTGTGTGTATGTTGAGCGATAGGCGAAGACGACGCATCAGGCGGGAGTTGTGGGAGCGATATGGCGTGCGCATGGTTAACTTTATAGACTTTGCGCGGCAGAATGTTACGGGGGATGGGGAGGGGAAGCGGCAGTTCATCACTGCGTGTCGACGCGAGGTGGATTTTCCCGGCCTCGTGGGCGATGGTGAGGATGCGTTGCCGAGGGGGTTGAGCTGCGTGGGACCTATCATTCGACCGGCGACGGGGGTGGGCGGTGATGGTGGTGATGTCGACGACATTGCCGACGACAAGATCGACGACAAGATTGACGACCGTATCGACGACGAGACCAACAACAAGACCATCGACGACACCAACGCCAAGACCAACGCCAAGATTAATGACAACGGCAAGACTAACGACAAGACTGACAACGATATCAGCGACCACGACAACCGCCACATCATTGGCAACGCCGAGAACAACAACAACAAAGATAATGGCAGGGGAGCCACCAAGGACACCACCATGGCCTGGCTGCACACCCCCGCCACCCGCACCATCTACGTCAACCTCGGCTCCCACCGTTACTGCCACCTCAGCGAGGCCATGGCCATGGCCCGCGCCCTCAACAAAGGCCTGCTAACATCCTCGTCCGACACCCAGGTGCTGTGGAAGCTGCGGCCGGATCCCGCCACTTTGCCCTACGACACCGGACCCGGATCCGAGCTGCACGCCGCCCTCGTGGCTGGTGTGCACCATGCGAGCCGGCGCGTGCGCGTCTTGTCGTGGATTGGACCAGAGCCCAGCGCCATACTCGCCACGGGCCGTGTCGTGCTGACGGTGCACCATGGTGGCGCGAATTCATACTATGAGGCTATATGGTGAGTGGTTGTTGCTTTCCTGGTTGTCTCGCTTATATTTCTTCTCACCTTTCCTTGGTCCCTGCTATTACCTGGTTCTCTTACCTTTTGTTAGTCCTTGCTTAATATACTTGCTTGCTTGAGTCTAGCTAGGTTCTTTTTGGTCTGGATTTTTTTTGTTTTAGGTGGGGAGGGGTGGAGGGATGGAGGAGTGATCAACTTCCAGCTTCTCTTTTCTTTTCTTCTCTTCATTCCTGCTTATCATAGCTCACACTAACGAACCACCCGCTGCGCCAGCCACGGCGTCCCCCAGGTCATCCTACCCTCCTGGACCGATTGCTACGACAATGCCCACCGCGTCGAGGCCCTTGGTGTCGGTCGCTGGGGCAGTCGACGCGCCAAGCCGAGCTGGGCCGCCGACGAGCTGAGCGCCGCCCTGGAGGATGTCATGAGCCGCATCGACCATCTGCGTGAGCGCGCCGCGAGCTTGGCTCGTGTGTGTGGCGGCGAGAGTGGCGGGAGAGTGGCCGCGGCCGAGGAGGTGATGCGGTTGATGCGCGCCGCTGCTGGTGTTAGGAAAGACGAACCTATTGCTCTGGAGAATGGTGGTGCTGGTCTGTCTAAGATTTAAGGGCGGTGCTATTGCTACAAGACATGGAAGTTGCGCGGAATAATTTGGTTGGCACTCGTTTGTCTGAGACTCAAGAGGAGCCACTGACAATAAAACCGACAATAACACAATGAATACTAAAAAAAGCTCGCTTGTCTAGGATTTAACGGGAGGTACTACAAGTCAGGATTCAGACACATCACGCTAGATACTTATAGCGATTGCTTGTCGAGGACGAGCAAATAAACATTCCATATTCAATTATTGAACATTCCACCGGCATTCGGTAGGCCACGGGTATGATGTGATCCATCAACCCAGGAAGATGCTTCGCCAGCACCGTGGCTGACTTGCCCTGTATTAATCGTGGAGACGCTGTCGAGAAGCTCCGTAGCAACAGTCAGAATCACCCGTGGATCTTTCTCGGGAGTTAGCGATGAATATTGCTCGCATTTTCCGACTCGCAAAATGTCGCCACGTCGTTTAGTCGTGAGCAATAGGAATAGATGCCTGGGTACGGCAGTGCGGCGCGATGACGTGGCAGCGTCATGTGGCCGTGTCTGCGCATAACATTTGCTCTGCTGTCCGCGGAATTCTACCTCCGCAGAAGCTATCGTTGTGTTGGACTTCGGAGCTAATTTCGACCATGTTCGCGCTCATAGCTGCATCCGTTGATGGGCCGGAATCTGCCCGCCCGGACGCCGCTTATTTGCTTGTTACGCGTGTCTCGCGTTAGCAAGTAAATTGGGACTAGAATGAGTAGACAGACTTGCTGCGGAACCGGCAGGCGATCGACAAACGTGTGATGGTGCTGCTCCGGAAACACTACGCTGACCCGAATTTTATATGAGGAATTTTCTGAATAGTCCGTCATGTCGACGATTCTCTTTCTAGCCCAGCTGTCTGACATGGTCCAACCTACGCATTGATTATCCGTGTACACCCTTGATGTAGGCAGCCCGTTGTTCCAGAAGAAAGTGGCCATCGTCGTGTCGCCGCGCCACATGATTGACTGTCTCCAGTACTCGAGACAGTGCTTTAGTCATGAGTCAGCCACGGCGCATACGAATAACTGTGACAGTTTCAAGATGCTCGCACCTATGTGTTTGTTCTCGACTATCATGTCTGCTTCCAACGCATTAGGGTAGTAATGATGCTGATATAGGTGACGCCTGATGCGTTTCTGGCGAAAACAAGAGGGTTAAAGTCCTGTGTCGTCACTTGCAGGGCAATCGACTTCTGGATCACTACGATGCAATGAAGCTCATGATACATGCCCATTTCGGCAATGTAGCCTGAGCCATCCTTGAAAGCTATGCTGCTATCGCCGTTACTGTACATAGCAAGTTCATCGGCAGATACTTTGATGGTCATGGCTGTGGAAGTGAGTGTGAGAACAAATGGAG
>JARJUA010000284.1:0-52540 GCA_030787035.1 Aschersonia sp. MBC 877
AAGTTGCACTCACACCCTGAACTCCTGGTGAGCATCGGATGAAGTCGCTTCGAGAGATATCGGCCGTGTGTGCGAGATGTTTAACCTTTATAAATTACTTGATGATTTTTTTTGTTGATTTTTTTATTTTTTGGCAAACCCCATCAAATGTAGTCGCGCAAAGTGTCGAGGAATTTCTTGGCAGCAGCGATTTTTTGTTGGTAATGTATGTGATCGTCCCCTTCTTGACGCGCCTCGCTAATATTCAGCATCCACCTGTCGATGCTGGCGACAACTTGCTCGAACAGCTCCTGATCTTCTCGTGAAAGTGTCTGTATGGCCGGAGATTGCAGGCCGCCACTGCCCAGACTGTCTCTGTCGCTTGTATTCATTGACGACACGGAGACCTGTTCCAATCGTTCTTCGGGCGACTCGCTCTTAGGTACTGCGCTGCCTCCTCCATTGTATCCGATTCTCTTTACCAGAGGAAAGCTCCTGTTGGTACCTGTCGACTCAAATGACGACACCGAGGGTCTGTGAAGAGTACTTTCAAACTCCCCTTGAATGGGACGATGAACGACGGAACTGTATCGCACGTGTTTCCGGGACTGTCCAATGCTTTCGCTGCCACTGCTGCCACAAACGCTCTCGCTGCCAACAATGCTAACATCGTTTCTAGGGGGACCAAAGCCATTGTCGTCTACCAGACGCTCCTTTGAGGGCCCGAGGAAATTCCCCGCGTCAAATGGTTCTGGTGTTGCAGACCTGTCGTCAGATCTTCGAGTCATTGAACATTGGCTCTCCGCTCCTTCCCTAGCCGTGGCGAACGAATCTACGGAAGTTGTGGTATCGATACTGAGACGACGACCGTAGATCATGGCTGGGCCTCGCGTGGTCAGGACAGAATCCCCGGACCCAGAGCTACCAGAGCTGCCGCTGTGTCTCATTCGCTGTCGGCTCAGTGTGCCCATCCCTGAATGTAGGTAGAAGTGTTCGTAGTCGAAAGCATCTTCTCTGTCCTCATGCGAAATGTTGCCCGGCTCCTGTCTGGTCTCGTGATACATTGAGTCGCCGCTTTCACTGACGTCATCTGCAAAGCCAGCGTTCAACGCGACCTCGATCGAGTTAACTTCGAGGCGTCCTTGAACAGGGGTCAGTTCCCCCGATCCGTCATCCTCCTGGTGTCCATGATGAGTCATGACAGGAGACAGTTTAGGCTTGCGTCCAGGAGGGCTGTTTGTCTTGGGTAGAATTTGGTGATCTGCTACATCACTCGTCTGATCATGGTTCTTTGCAAGCCTCTCCTCACCGATTGCACCGACGGTCTCTGGCTCGAGGCGTCGAATGCCGATCTCGTGAGAATGAGAACCACTTCTTGTGATTGCAGCAGCCTCGAGCGGAGGACTGCTGCTCTCGGCAGATGACTCCGTCGCCCTCGGTTGCCCACTAGGGGCATCACCCTCAGCGTTGGTGAAAGGACTCAGACCTCGCAAGCCCTGCAGGCTGCGTCTCTTCAGACTGTCCTGTTTGGCCTGCTCCTTCAAGGATGAAATTTTACCCTTCAGACCTTGCATCTGATCTTGAAGGTCCCTCATCTGAGTGACCGAAGCAGAGCGTGCAGTCCCGGTGTCAGACAGGGGGCCCTGTGCCGGACTTCCACTGATCTGATATCGACTGCTTGACCGGCTGTACCTTTTCGCTGGGGAGTCTTCATCTTCGTTGACTGGTTCCAATGTGGAGTCGATTGAGTACAGAGGCAATCTCATGGACCCAAAACTGCTTTTAGCTCCGAGGGCATCAGCGCTTCGTGACAGAGGGAGATGCTGGCGATAACCTCCGGCAGCGCCCAACGCACTGGCGGATCGCTGGGGCAAAGCACTGGCTCGCCACGAGCTGTGCAGGCCATCATCGCTCACGTTCCTAGAGTGACTTGGCGTTGATGACGGGGTAATGTCGCGGGTTGAGCTAGAAGATGGGCGGAAACCAGGGGAAGGGGATGAGCCATCTGATGTGGACGAGTAACTGAAGGTCCTGGCTCGATTTAAATTGTCCTCCATGGTCTGTGTGCGATACGTCAGTCAACTAATAGCCTAGGCAGGAGCGCAGAAACTTGATTCAGTAAGAGCCATATACATACCGTGAGACGGCGCTTGGCAGTAGCGAGGATCTGTTCAGCTCTCTCACTGATAGAATGGGAAGACAATCGATCCATCTGAAGGCCCGGGCGGGATGTCGCGACGCGAGCCCTATGAGCTTGAACGGCCGTCTCGTCTGCGAATTCACTCGCAAGGCTCTCCTCATCGTCACCCTGGAAATTGCTGTCGTCTATGCTGGCGGAGTCATCAATATCCCCAAAAACGCCCTCGTGGCCATCGATGGTCTGAATAGTACTCGTAGAATCGATGGAGAGACGACGTTCGCGCTGTATGATGGGCGATCGCTTCTTCAAAGTCTTTTTGCCCATAGTAGGCGAGGAATGTAGGGGCGAGCCATCGCCGTTCTCAATTCTCGTTGCGTCCGCAGCGGACAGACGAGACGGATTGCGACGTGGCGGGAGACCTACGGTGCTTTCGGCCTCGGTCACCTCGCCGATATCCGAGAGCGTGGTCCCGTTCCCGTAAAGAATGGGCGTTATAGGATGCAAAGACACAGTAGTGTAGCCAGCCTGCGAAAAGTCATGAAAGGGGTCGGGCGACTGGGCATGACTCCACATGATCAATGGCGACTGGTACTGCTGCCCCAGGGACTCAGGCTCGTCGTAGTCCGGAAGGATCATATCGGGGTTCGTCAAGGTAGGAGAGCCCGGTTGAGTACGATGGGTCAGAGGAGTCGATCCAAGGTCATCGTAGCGAGGGTCTCGCATCCCGTGGGAAGCGAAGTGAGTGGCGGTTTGAGCAGCCATCACTCCGTGATTTTGGCAGGTAGGACGGTGCGATGCGGAACGATTTGAGACGAGTGTTTGAGACGTCAAGGAAAAACACTCAATACTTCACGACAACACAGCTGGTATGCCACGACCGCGCAGCCGATCCAGAACGACGAGCGATGACGAAGCGCGCAGGGTTGGCTTTGTTCTAGGTCCCTTGAATTCGAATGTTGCAGTTTCTCCAAAAGTGTCGTGACGTGGGGAGGTCGGCAATGGTGTTGATCACATGGGCCTGAACCGTAGGCGTTGTCGTCATCCGAAAAATCACCATGGAGTGTTGGAATCCGTTATTGTTTTGGTTTCGTGATGGCAATTGTGACGACCGACTGTCGACGCGGTCGAGTATATGTGACGGAGAAGGTAGGAAACGCTCGAGGTTCGTCTGGGACGGCTGGGTGGAGGTCCCAGTACTAAGAATGGGCTGGCGATGAAAGCTCTCTCAAGGTTTGTGCCCGCGCTCGGCCAAGTATCTCGTAGCTCGATTATGATTATGGACGGAGTGTTGTACGGAGCACGGAGAAGTAGGTGTTACCAAAATGGTGGTAGACTGGTAAGCAGTACCACCCAGACCGGACGTAAATAGCTTCGTGTTCGTGGCTCGCACCCTGTTCGAGGCTGAACAGTAGCTTCCGTGGTCGTCAGAGAGTCAGCGAAGCCGTCGTGCGTCCTGTTCCCCTTCCCGCCCAGGTCATCCAAGACATGAGGTGAAGATGGATCGGAATAGCAGCAATGAATGACGGCATACTCGAGGGAGGGAGGGAAAACACATGCAGAAAGGTGCTGATGGGCAAAGTATAGCTGGCTCCGGTGTGTCGCTCGCTGCCTGGATTAGGCCGGGCTGGACTGACTGGACGAAACTGATCTGCGGGCGTGCGTATGGAGTACTAAAAAGATGAAATGCGGGATCCATCAGCTTGTCCGTCCAATCGTGTGGCTTGCAGCCCACAAGCGTCCCCGCCTTTTTTCTCCCCCCTGCCTTCCTCTTTTTCCGTTTATTCTTTTTGGGCGCAACGGGGGAAAGCGCGAATGAACTCTTAGCGAGCGCCACAGCACGGAAGTGGACAAGGGATGGGAAGGAAAAGGCTTGAGCGACGGTGGCGCCGGGAACGGTAGCCTTTGTAGATGAACAAGTCCCGAAAAATCAGCAGATATCCGGAGTCGTCTTGCTGATCATCATGACTGAAATCTCCGCATAGGCACTCTGCATTTCGTAATCGCATTTACAAACCTTGGTGCTCGTATCAGTGTAACGTGGACGTTAAAAAGTCTGGCCGCGCGCCGAACCGGGGGCGCTCACTCATCGTCGAGCAACACGAGGAATAGGGGGGAGGAAAAAAAAAGAGTTCTGCAAGGGGAGAAGCCGCCGAGTTCACATTCCTCCCAATCCGAGCCAACTATCTTTTACGGTTCCGCTCGTCTGCATATCTTGGCAGGAGCCGTCTTGAGTGGCCGGAAATTCTGTTGCATCAATGGAAAGCTTCGACGCCCCCTGCTTGCCTGGGCCATCACATGCGCCGATGCATGCAACCACAGTTCTTTTTCCCGTGCTGAGCTCTCGCGGCCCTGCACTTTCGGCCGATGCCCCTCACAGCTGTCATAGTCGCACTCGTAATGAAATCAAGCCTCCAATCGTCCGATGTGCGTTCTCCGGCGGATTCCATACGTGGTGGCTAAGAACTTCGCTTCGCACAGCCCCACCCTTTTCCTTCGATGGAAGAATAGAACATTACGTTCTCCGTCAATGATGGCAAAGAACAGGCCACACACAGCTTCCGCAAGCATGAAGTACTGTGAAATTGTGTCGTTGCACAACGCCGCCGCTAAAAACCGTGCTCGTCGTTGCAGGATGGCTGCGTCTGCGTTGTTTCACAGGAATCGTCCACCCTACTTTAGCTAGGACCTCCCAGCCACCTGCAATCCGCTTTCATCCACATGTCGGCCCGCTTGGGTTTCTAGACTCCTGAAGCCGTTCACGGCCAAGACATTACGTGTTCAATGCCGCACAGTCCACGCGGCGCTGGCCGAGCCCCAGCGATACTTGCCGACCTGCTGAAAAACGTTGAACACCGAGCATGTTCGTTCGCGATGCTCCGCGCATAGCTGTGCTTTGGGAACACAGAGCTTCGTGTCGAATCTGTCGAATCCAAGTGTTGTGGCTGTTGGAATACCTTTTCCAGCAAGGCCAATTGTTCGTCGAAATCACGGGTCCGAGACCTGGATCACGTCGCGATATGAGCTACGATCGAATGAGCTTACGTCGATCGTCACCTACAAGCTCCTTGTGACTGCCGTGAAATGCTAGGCATATAAATCCTCATGACAATTCCACCAACTCGAAGAACAGCATCTATTCAAGACGCTAGTCTTGGTAAAACAGGAGAGCAATGCCAATAACATGCGCATGAGTCAGTACTTCGACCAAGCAATTCCTCGACATAGCCAGTCGTCTCTATATGAAGCGAGCTTCGCCTTCCAAGATGGTCCATCCAGCTCACCGCTGCACACGGCTTTGTGGCGAGCGTTTACCGCGTAAAAAGAGAACCTCCGGCGCACCCACATACATCCGCCAGCGCCATTTTACTGCCGTGGCAGAATGCATCAAGTCAGCATTGTAGAAGCTGTCGATGCCGATAGAACGCTCAGCCGGGAATGATCAGAATAGTCCTGGCAGCCAAGATGAGAAACACTCCCTATTCGTCACGCTTGACGTCGTTTCCCTCGTTATATATAGAAGAGCACGGATCAGCCTGGCCAATGCGCATCAGGAGACTAAACGAGCATTGCCATAGCTTGCGTCGCGCACCGAGACTCTTCTCTTGTCTTGGCTTCGTGTTTGCTCTTGTCGGTGCAGGCAAGGCGACGCGTTGAGCTAGCTGTATGAAGGATCACGACGTACCGGATGCGTGGGGAGGTTCGAGCAGCGAGACTGATACGCCTGTATGCCACTGTGACAAGGGATTTCAAAAGCTGTCTTGCTGTCCACAACCAAAGCACAGGTAGGCCGAAATGCCTCATAGCTGAAATGAGTCCGTCGACGAAAGTGTAAGGAAGTTTATCTCCTTCCCCTTGTAACTCTATGCATTCGTATTCAGTCAGCTGTGAGCCTGGATTATCTACAATGCCCCATGACGTGAGTCGTCTCTGCCATCACCCGTATGGGTATCTCCGCGCGAGGGGACGATGGACTTGTATCATTTGAGTGAAGAAACTCATTCCTTCGCTCCTTCGATCCTTTTCTAATAGCCCCCAGCAAGGTCCCTCCGCCTCTTGTTCTTCGAACAGAGTCTCCTTGTGATGTATTCGAGGTCAGTCATTGGCAAAGGCTTCCGTCTTTGCTTGAACCAAGACCTCATCGGAATCATCTTTCGACGGCCGGTTCGCAAACAAGCGCTAAGAGGGTCAGAACGCAGTTCAGCCACGCGATGTGTAATGTACTCACGACCAAATTTCGTAATAAGATTGCGATGGTGACTTTACCCACAGAGGGAACATATATTGACGCCTTCTCCTTGATAGCTGGTCCGTCAAAGTTCTTGAAAGAGGAGAAGTTGATGCACACCGCTCCCTCGCGAACAAGTTCAGTCGGTATCTTGAAAGATTCCGATGGAACACCGCCAATGACTACATCGCTCAGAGGTAGGCAGTCTTTCAAGTCCCATCCCTCTTTGTCTTGTACTTGATGCCGCGGGTGTTTAATGCCTTGCCCACGGGTGAAAAGCTGCACGCCAGTGATGTCAACAGAGTACACGGTGGCGCCATCGTTGGCAAGCAGCGCGGCGAGAGGGCGTCCGTTGACCTCGGAACGGTTGACCACAGTTATCGTCTTTCCGTAAAGCCGGTTACCAACGGCAAGGATGGAATTGTAGATGCGAAGATACTCAAGAATCTTGACGACAGCCAAAGGTGTGCAGGGCAATATCGACTTTTTGCGGTTTTCCGGGGGGTCCAGATATCGAACATTGTGGTACATATTATACAAATGCTTGTGACGCATGCCCTCGACATCTTTGGAGATATCCACCGTCTCCTGCACGTATTTATCGTGGGGCGAGTGTTGTGGAAAGATGGGATAATAAACGATGATGCCATCAACATCGTCATCTTCGTTCGCCTTCATAATTTCCTCCTCGAGGAGATCTTTGTCGACGGTGCGGAGGTCGAATTCGAAGCCACTGTACACGGAAAGGGTCAGCCGCATACTCAGACACTGGCTTCCCGCAGCACGGCGCCGGCTCACTTTTCTTCGCATGTCTTTTTTGACCACTGCGCGTATTGTACAGCCGCCGGGTCTCCGTTGGCCAGAAAAGCAGCAAGCGTGGGCTTTCTGGGTTTAGTGCCCTGGACTTTGGCCAAGGTCTCTTTGACTTCGTCCAAAAGACCTCGGGCAATGGTCTCGGCGGTGATGACCTTGCACGTCTTGAAGGGTTGTGATGAAGTCATCCTGCCGAAATCGGTCTTGTGCGAGCTCGTGAATTGTCGGTGAACAGCCGCACTCTCTGCTGTCGCAGCCGGACTGAGTCTCGGTCGTGACCTCGAGGCAAACCCTTCAGGCCTGGCGACCGGGTTGGTTTTCTGCGTTGTCCGTGGTGAATACTGAAATATCAGGCGACGTATCGACAGAGGGGCGCGACGTGCCAAGTGTACAGTAGCATGAGGTTTCGGCACAGTACAGAGCCAAAGACTCAGTGTCATCAGCGTTTGCATCCGCGACGCTGGGTGAGGCTTTTGCGGTGCATGGCTGCGTCAGGGGTTCAAAATTCAGGCGAGAAAATTGCATGTGCCCCCTCCAATCCAAAGCTTTTTTCGCATACTGAATGCCGGCATGCCCCTCTTGCCATGTCCGGCCTAGCGCTCGTTGCTCATTGGACAAGGCAGCTCGACCTAGTGGAGAGGTCCTGGTCAAATGCGGGTTGACGATTGCAGCTGCTTCGGGATCTTGCTGCGACGGGCCGCATTGCAGCATGTTGCATTCGTTTGATGTCCATCCCTGTGTGTTTGTTGCCGCTTGTCATTTTGGGGGACTTGGTTTCAAGAATCTTGGGCCTGGCTGCATTGCATCGGCCGGCTGTCGAATTTGGCCGAGGGCGGATACTGCAGCGGCACTAACCGCGATGTAGAGGTGCCCAGCGAAGTAGTCTCACACGCCATCATGTTTCCTTCCGCCCGGGAGCAACCGATTGTAACTGTCCGGAACGACCGATCGTCAAGTGGTGATGCAGGTTATACTCGTTGGTAAGAGAGAAGAATAGAAAGACTGGGCAAGAGACAAGGACAGCGGAGGCACGCAGGCTATTGCAAAAGACCAATTACCAAAGATATAACAAAGTTCGGCCAGTAAACCTCGTTGAGAGCGTCGGCACAATACTTCTTGATGAGAGTGAGATGGACGGCGCGTTTCGCCCTCGGTCGAGTAGGTACAGAGCAGGTGGCACGTCATGCGCAGTCCCTTTCACAAGAATTGAGCGCATGCGCCGTACAGTATGTCATTAAGACCATATCAATAGCTTCCTTGCTTGTTGACTTCTCTGGCTGCACGTGCGTCAATGACGTCACTCCTATCTGTCGAGTCACGTGTCGAAACGGCGGACAAGTGACGTGAGAGAAGTCTTGCACACCTCGAAGAAATGCATCACATGCTACGTGCCTGCTCCAGACTGGTTCTCATCGCCTCCTGATCCTTCCAGTCAATCAGCGCGACCAATGCGCTGGCCCTTGTTACTGATCGAGCCAACAGATTGGGCGAACCTTCTCCGCGGCCGTGCCAGTCGATAAGATCGCCCAGCCTTATCTCGAGCCGTGATGAAAATGTGGGACAAGCGGCCGTTCGAGGCAACGGCTTGAGATAAAGGTCGAGCCAACCACTAGTACACTGCGTCCTGAAGCCCCTTGTGCTTGCCTTGGCACGTATAATGACCAGCATGGAGGTGCCGAGAAGTGAATGCGGGTGCTTCAGTCGCCGGTTGTTGTCGATGAGGTACACTCCCGGATCGATCCCTAAACAAAGGCGCGGCTTGTGCTCTGCGGCTGCGGAACGCTCAGTGGCCCAAAGCTGAAAGGAACTTTGTCGCGCAGCGTATGAGAAGGTCCACAGGCAAATAGGTGCTTCCGTACCATGAAGCAGTTCTTTGGGGATGTCTGGCGATTCGAGACTTCAGTCCGCATTTGGAACTCTCTGAAGGCCGATCGAGAGCTGCGGCATGGACAAGAGAATAAAGCATCTCCGGCCGGGCTTGGTGGCCTGCGAGTGTCTTTTCAGTTGAGAACCACCGTAGCCGTGCATTCGCCAAACTAAACTAGGCGAGTGGTCGCTTATCAGCAAGCACCGACGTGGCGGTCGATCCAGCCTCTTCCCGCGTCTTACCGTGCGTCTGATGGTCAAGGTTCAGGAATCGACACAAGCCCAAACGTGCCCGAGACTAACGGCAATATCGAATAGTTCCCGAAGCCACCATGCCGGCTTGCTTGTTCGAGACACGGTCCCGCGTCCTCGCTATCCGGTTCGCCAGTCCGGCGTGATAATGATAAGCCTTTAGTTTCCGGAGATGCTGGAATCTGGTGGCCTTTTGTCGTCAATCGCATCTCTGCCGACTTAAATAAATCCCCACACCAGTTTCAAATTGAGAAGGAATCTTCCTGTATCCCAAGATTCCTCCATCGAACATATCGACGCCAGCTAAACCTTGTCTGCAAGACTCGGCGATATGATATCTAAAATCGCCGTGTTATGGCGCGCCCCCGAGGTCAACCCCATCACCAAAAAGGCCCGGAGCATACCGTTCCTCAATCCTATTGATCCATATGGACGTGTTTTCCTCTTCTCCTGGCTGGGCTTCATGCTGGCTTTCTGGGCATGGTAAGTGCAAACATCTGGCTGGCCGTGTCAATTAGTCACAAAACAAGGTCATGGCCCGGAGGCTGACGCGGCAGCAAATAGGTACACGTTCCCGCCACTGCTGACCGTCACCATCAAAAAGGACCTCAACCTCAGCGCAGCTCAAGTGGCAAACTCCAACATCGTCTCGCTATGCGCGACGCTGCTGCTGAGGTTCATCGCCGGCCCGCTCTGCGATCGTTTCGGCGCCCGTAAAGTCTACGCCTCTCTGATTCTGGTCGGCTGCCTGCCCATCGGCCTCGCGCCTCTCGTCCAGAACGCCTCGGGTTTGTACGCGTCTCGATTCTTCATCGGCATCCTGGGCGCCACGTTCGTGCCGAGCCAGGTGTGGAGCACGGGCTTCTTCGACAAGAACGTCGTCGGGACCTCGAACGCCTTTGCCGGTGGCTGGGGCAATGCCGGCGGCGGCATCACCTACTTCATCATGCCGGCCGTCTTCGACTCGCTCGTGGGCACGCAGGGCATGAGCCCCTCCAAGGCCTGGAGGGTGACGTTCATCGTGCCGCTCATCTGCTTGATTGCCTGCAGCCTCGGCATGTTCCTGCTCTGTCCCGACACGCCACTGGGCACGTGGGATGAACGAGCAGAAAGGATCCAGGAAAACGTCAACAAGTACGAGACGGACGCGGCGGCCACGGCGGTCAACACGCCTCAGATTCTCAGCGGACGGGCAAGCCGCGATGAGGAAAAGGGCCATGATGATGTCTTCGACGGCGACGCGAAGCCGTCCAGCCAGCGATCCATCATCTCGCTCTCGGAAGCCGTCTCCATCGCCCAGGCGGAAACGGTGGTGAAGCCATCCTTCAAGGACTCGTGGCCCGTGGTCTTTTCGCGCCAGACGCTTTTCCACGTCGCGACCTACTCGTGTTCGTTTGGGGGCGAGCTGGCGATCAACTCGGTCCTGAGCGCGTACTACCACGCCAACTTTCCGCACCTGGACCAGACCAGGGCCAGCAACTACGCCGCCATCTTCGGCTTCCTCAACTTTGTCACGCGGCCGCTTGGCGGCATCATCGCCGACGTGCTGTTCGTCAAATCGGGCCGCAACCTGTGGCTGAAGAAGGGCTGGATCACGGCCTGCGGCCTACTCAGTGGCGCGCTGCTCTTGGTCGTGGGGCTCGTGAACCCCTCGGAGGCAGACGGCCGCAGCATCGGCACCATGGTCGGCCTCGTCAGCCTGGCGGCCATCTTCATCGAGGCGGGCAACGGGGCCAACTTTGCCTTGGTGCCACACGTGCATCCGTCGGCCAACGGCATCCTGTCAGGCGTCACGGGCGGAGGCGGCAATCTGGGCGGAGTCATTTTCGCCATCATCTTCCGCTTTGTCGACTCAGGCACCGGCTACGGCAAGGCATTCTGGATCATCGGCATCATGCACCTGGGGCTCAACCTGGCCGTGTGCTGGATCCCACCGCTGCCAAAGGGTCAGATCGGGGGCAGATAGAAAAGCAAGAAAAGGGGGAAGAAGTGTCACTGTGTTTAGTCAGGAGAGCAAGCGTCATTTTTCATATGAAAAGATGGAGAAGAAATGGGAACAAAGAGTACAGTTACCATGTTGACCACGTCTCGCAATCATGCGCCCCTAAGACAACGAGGCCCATGCTGCCCGACATGGCCTCATCACACGCCTCCACATCACCAAGAACGTCCGCAATGCAAAGTCCAAACCCTGTCCAGGCAAGCCCTGCGCCTGTGGGAAAATGACGAAAAGTCATGAGCCACGACGCGCGTACGTGCCACACAGCAGCCCCACACGACATCCTGAAACAGCCCAAGCGGGACATGAGAACCCAGTCAGTACCTGCTGCTTGGAGGTTAGAAGGTACCTACCTTGGGTACCTCACCTTTTCAGCCCACGAAAGGAAACTCGGAAATGCTATCCCGACCTTTGTGCAGGCTCAAGCACAGCCCGTGTAGACAATTACTTCGGCACAGATGGCAAGGAGATCAGTGCGGCGTTGAACCCGATGCCGTTCCAATGAAGAGGAGAGACGTCAGTGCAACGCTTCCCAACGAAGTACAAGGGAACGAACGGTCTTGAGCTGTCAAATGAGGGGCGTGCACCTGTCAGTTGGGAGCCCCGACAACGTGGCAGCGTAGTGACCCGGGGATGTCGATGTGCTGCAGATGTCCGTCGATTTTACGACCCTAGTCCGGGGCCATGTCCCGCGGGTAGACAATTTGGACAGATGGGACAGGCAGAAAGTCAACGCGACGAACAATCTAGAGGAACAAGACGTTGATGGCATTAATTATCATTTCACGCAACAGTAGTGAGAGAAAGAGGTAGTCAGTGAAAAATTAATTGACGCCATTTCGAGATCCTAAAAAAGGTACATTTGCCCGCATCCCAACTCCAATGCCGCACGAACCGCGACAGGACGAATCCCGTCGGCGTCCATGACAGCACCAAGCCCCGTGACCGGCGGCCACCTCTCTGAAAAGAAGCCGACGACCTCACAGCGAGGACATGCGCGCAAAGAGAACCCGGGAATCTCGTCCTGACGGATTGGTGCGCACTTTAGTGAAACGTACGTGCCAAAACACTCATGTAGATCGCAATCCTCGCGTCTTCAAGCCCAGCGGGTGCTGGGAACTTAGAGAAGGAGAGCAGCGACGGCGACACCGGCAGCAGCGCCGAGGCCAACGCGCATGGTAGAGGCGCCAGCAGTGAAGGTGGCATCGGTGAGGTTCTGCGCGTTGGCGGGCTTCTTGTTGCCGGTCGCAGTCTTGTTCAGGGAGGCCGGGGGCTGGACGCTGCCAGGGCGGCCGGCGGTGCCAGGGACGGTGGCGGGGGGTGAGACAGGCGAGGCGCCGCTAGCACCACCTGGGGTGGGGTTGCCGTTTTGGCCAGGGACAGCAGGGACAGCAGGCTGGTCGCCCTGAGGGATCTCGTTGTCCTGGTCGCAGTGGCATGGCTCCTTCGCCGTGATTTTAACGGGGGCAGGTGCAGCGGGCTTGGCGTCAGTGGCGTCAGTGCCGTTGGTGGTGCCGTTGGTGGTGCCGTTGGTGGTGCCAAGGGTGCCGTTGGCCCCCGGGGCGTTGCTGACCTCGGTGTTGCAGGCGGTGCAATGGAATGAAAAGAAGACTCGAATGGCCTCCTGCACCTTTTCCTCACAGGTGTTGCACTTTCCAGTAGAAGAATCGACTTCCTTCGTAGAGACAAGTTTTGTTTCCTCTTCTTCACCCTGCTCACCACAAGTGCCGCCAATGACACAGAGCTTGATTACGTAGCAATCTTCGCCCTTTTCGTTCTTCACGATAGGGAGAGAAGGCTTCTCAGTCTCAGTCTGGTTTTTGACGCCATTCTGGGTCTCGGCAGCAGGCGTGGGGTTGGTGCTGTTAGCAATTGTGAAGCCAGGGCTCCAGCGGGCGACGTTCTTCTGGCTGTTCAAAGCCCGAACGCCGAAGGCCCCAGATTCCGGCAGGTCAGCGGGGATGGTCCATTCCAATGTGTTGTTCTTGTAGGGAATGTCCTCTTGTTTCACTGTTAGTAAGCGGAAGACGTTGCAGGAGCCGCGGGTCACTCTTACTCTGGATGAACCTGTTGAATTCCAAGAGCCCAGCGCCTGGACCGTTGGCAATGTAAAGATCAAAAGACCCTTCTGGTTGACCAGCTTTTTCAGGAACAGCCCATTGGATCTGGAGCACTTCGCCGCGCTTGAATGGTTCTGGGCGTGCCTCAGGTTTGATGATGCTAAGTTCCGGGTCTTCCTGTGCGGTTTTCTCCCCCTTGGGAGCGACGTCCGTGAGAGTAGCTGGGGCCGCGAAGGCAGACAAGGCAGAAATAGCCACGAGAACACCGGAGTAACGCATTGTGACAGGTTGGTTGGGTATTAGGCGACGTAGGTTGATGTATTGTACGACAAAGACGAAGAAGTGCAAGTCAAGTGGCTGAAAGCTGACGAACTGATTCTTAAACGAATGTAGATGAGTGGGAATTAGAACCTGGTTATAAGGTAGGAGCTGGTTGAAGGCCAAGAGAGGACGGTCATGTACTTATAGATACGAGACACAGGCCCGGCGTCAAAGCTGGGACTCGGACGGCACGACCACAGCCGCACATACAAACACACCATTCCCAGCGACCGGGCCACAGTACTTGGACCGGTCTGCACATTGACGTGTGGAGCATTAGGACAGGGGATCGAGGCAAATTACGAATATGCGACTTTGGGGCCACGATGGAAGTGGATGAGGGCAGTGTCGTGAACCGAGTCATGTCCTCTTCCCCCCCTCATCCGTGCCAGAAACAACTCTTCCTCATTGCAAGTTATTTCTTTCATTTCGGCCTAGTACTTCGCACACTCAGCGGGAAATGAACCAAGTTCATGTATGACACGAGAAACGCAGATTGCTTGTTTGATGAACTTGCGGCCCTCATCGCATAGCAATCTCTCAATATAGCTGCCCCGTTTTAGTTCTTTTGGCTGCGGTTGCCGGGTGCACAGGGTATAGCCCCGAGGAATACTTATCGTCTGCAAAAGCTGACCAACGCGGCGGTGTATGTGACAGAAAGAGACGGGAAAGGGAGAAGGGGGGAGGGACATAGTGGCCAGAATATGTCAAGGTCCCCCTCAGCCATGGCCTCTCTGGGTTTCAGAACATGGGCTGTGCTCTTCTCTCTTCTCTTCTCACCTCTTCCTTCCCATCGTTCATGAGAAAAGGGGGGAAGGAGACATGAGATTTGCGTATACCTCCTCTGCCTGTAGGACTCGTCTGTTCGCTCTCATAACGAGCAACAACAAATCTTGTCTGGGCAGACGGCAGGCCAAAACAACCAAGGGCCGGAACTGACTCGAGCTGTATTTCCGCCGTGGATCGAAGCACCGCAACAGAACCAGCCGCAACAGAACCACAAAGCCCGTCGACTTTCATTGCGCAATAAGCGGGCACGGGGCGGAGGAGACCTTCTCCTTCTCCAATCTTCCGTGCCATCGCGCCACTCTCGACATGCGAGGCAAGCCGCCATCACCCAATTTAAAGCACGTATCGCCGTTAATTCGTAAAGAATGGGGCACGTGCTCCACACAGAGGTCCCTCGGAGTCCATCCAGAGCCAATGCTTCGTGCTTGTTCCTTCAAGCGAGGGCAGGGAGTCCCAGTGATAGTACCGTTTGCCACGCCATTCAGAGAGGGTCGGGGAGGGTAGGTCGACGGATACCAGGCAGGAAGGCGCCGGATGGACAACGGAACGAGACCGTGGACTCAGGACATTTGAGCTGTGGCCTCTCTGACAGTCCAACGGTCATGAGCGCACCCTGAACAACCGCAGGTCTTTCGAATCAAGTCGGCAATCGCGCCTGGAGGAAGCGCGTCTAGCGAGGACATTAGCGTGTGAGGCGCACAGCCGCCTCGTTGTCGATAAACGGCGAGGAAAAGGGGGCATGTAAAAGAGAATGGCTGGGGCTCGCGTACGTGGCCACGAGATCACCACGCCCCTCGCCTTCCAAATCGAGAGTCCTCCGTGGAGTCGTGAGTCAAACGTAACATGCAAGTGGGGTGAAAGCACTTTGGAGTAAAAAATAGCACAGGCGCAAGCAAAACAAACCACCCACTGGGGAATTGCCCCGCTCCACCAAACAAGGTAGATGACATCGACATCAGTGCTGTCAAATTTCCAAGGAAAAAAAAAAAGGATACGACGCATCCACGCGGCTGTCCGAGGCATAAATTTGACATCTTAATGTGTTCTCGTTGCAACCATGGCTATTTAAAGAAACTGTCACTTGCGAGGCTTGCCAGATCCGGCTTGGCGCCAGCGAACTGCATTGTCGAGGGCGTCCGTCCCTGCGTCTTTCCAGTCGCGATCGCCTCCGAATCATATCATGCCGATGGTGTTGTAATTAGTGATGCGATCTACCAGCGATTATCAAGATGTGAGTTCCCATTGGTATTTTAATTGTGTATGTGCTACCCTAGAGAGCTGTTTAATGTCTTCGAGATGCTGTCACGGACGAAGTGTTGCGAAACTTTCTCAGTTCGTCGGTACTCTAGCAGGTAGTAGTGAAGTGTCTGTACAGCTACGGGCATCCGGGAGGAATCATGAGGCTTGGGTTTGGGCGCGGATGGTCTTTGAACAGAGAATAGAACTGTACCGAGAAGAATTATCAACGTGCACATACATAATATTCCAAGAATGTTCCGTGATGCGGTGTGCCCCCGTCTATTTCGCACCAATCAAGCGTGTGCGTGCTCCACATTTCGCCCAAACGACGGCAGAAGACTGACCTAGTCAGTCAGTCTCACCTTAGGTAAGTCGCCAAGGGTTCGAACGCGGCATCAGCTCCGTCCACTGCCTCGCCGTGTTGCCAGCATCGTCATGACTTCGACCGACGATACTGTCCCAGGCCTGCCGTCCCCCAAGAGACGCAAGACCGAGGATGATGCCTCCTCCGGGCGGTCCAGCTCACCCAGCGCGTCATCTGTCCGTGGCTCACGAACTCGCGAGCCCTCGCAAGCCGCCTTCGAAGTGACGACTAGCCCGCATTCCGCCAAGGCCTACACCTCGTCATCAACGTCGTCGAGACGCTCACGCTCGCGCTCACGGTCAAGCTCGAGACCAAGAACGCGATCAGAATCGGCACCTCTGTCGCCATCGCGTCGGAGCAGCCGCCACTCAACAGCTTCATCCAGCCGGACGCGTACGGACTCTTACTCCCCCGTCGAGCCACAAACGAACCCGGACCCCTTCGAGCCCAAGTACAAGCTGAGCCACACGCTTTACGGACACACAGCTTCCGTGTCGCACGTCAGGATCTCCCCCAACGGCAAGTTCATCGCGTCCGCGTCTGCAGATGCCACCCTCAGATTGTGGGACGCCGTCACCGGCGCCCACATGGACACCCTCGTCGGGCACATGGCCGGCGTGAGCTGCCTGGCCTGGACTCCCGACAGCAACACCCTCGCAAGCGGCTCCGACGACAAGGCCATCCGCTTGTGGGACCGCGTCACGGGCCGTCCCAAGACGACAACGCGGAAATCCGCCGCTGGCCAGGAGACCGCCGCCCTGCGTGGCCACCACAACTACGTACACTGTCTGGCCTTCTCGCCAAAGGGCAATATACTCGCCAGCGGCTCGTATGACGAGGCCGTATTCTTGTGGGATGTGCGTGCGGGACGTCTCATGAGGAGTTTGCCCGCCCACAGCGACCCTGTTGCTGGCGTGGACTTTAGTCGTGATGGCACCTTGGTCGTCAGCTGCTCGACCGACGGACTCATGTAAGACCTAGGAGAACAGAGAAGGAGATATCAAGGACGAAGCTAATCAGTCACCCCACAGCCGCGTATGGGACACATCCACAGGGCAGTGCCTACGGACACTCGTACACGAAGATAACCCTGCCGTCACACACGTATGCTTCTCGCCAAACGGCCGCTTCGTCTTGGCTTTCAACCTCGACAACTGCATCCGCCTATGGGACTACGTAGCTGGCACCGTCAAAAAGACATACCAGGGACACAAGAACGAAAAGTACGCCATTGGTGGATGCTTCGGCCTGCTAGACAGCGAGTCGTTCATTACGTCAGCGAGCGAAGACAGCGACATCGTGCTATGGGATGTCAAGAACAAAGAGATCCTGCAGCGGGTGGCGACGGGTCACAAGGGAATATGTTTCTGGGTGGACGTGCATGGCGATACGATGGCGAGCGCGGGCCAAGACTGCACTGTTCGCGTGTACAGACATGCAAGGAAGGATGCTGACGAGGCCGATGCAAGGACTGCGTCGGAAAGCGAGGTTGAGGCTCAAATACGCAGTGAGTTGCCAATCCGGCAGGAGGACCTCAAAGTAGAGGGCTGAAGAATCATTGAGTCGCAAGCAAGTTGCAATTAAATCAGCGTTTTTTTTACAGGTGCACATGATGTGCAACGGCCACCTCACTCAATTGATTGCCCATGAAAGAGCGACTTCGAGCCAAGTTCATCTAACATTTCCATCCTCATCAGCAGTGTGCACAGCTGGTCAGACAAAGAACAATGCCAAACTCGTCAGTTCCGTCATGTCAGTAAGCCAAACCATGTTCCACTCCAGCTCCTTCAAAGACAAAAAGTCTGAACACGCTGTCGTGAAAACCGCTAGCTTGTTCATACTACTCCGTAATCGACCTCGATGTTATGTTGAGCAACGCGTTTCTTCTTGTGATATATAGCGAAATCAATGGAGACACCATCGCAAGTCATTTCAATATCGAACGTCAACTGGCGGTATCTGCCCTTTCCACTCGCGTTCTTTCGAGCAGGGAGTGATGAACATTTGATAGTTTTGTGCCATCGTATGACGCACAGTTCCGACACAGATTCATCCCTTCTTGCGGGGGGTAATTTGGCGTTTGAAATGAAGAACGTTTCGTTTTCTTGTATGACATCGAGCTCGCTGTTGTATGTTGCAAAAAACGTGTGGCGGGCACTCGTACCGCTGGAGAGCTCGGTACCCTGTATTCCGGTGCGTCAATATGTTAGCTTATGGATCGTTTGAGATGTCGGCAAGGCTCGAGAGGAACAAAATAACCTGTGTCAGAAACCATTTCATCTGGTTCCTGGCCATGTGGGCCCCCGTGTAGGCGTCAAAGTACATGTCTTGACGGGAATGAAGATCATGACAAAACTCCGCATCGTACATGATACCGTAGCTCAGTCGGGCTACTCTCGATTGGATCTTGACCTGGCATAGAGATTGGGAGAATCCCCACGATGTGAGTCCGTGTTCCACGGCTCCGACAACAACTGCGGTCCACCTGAATACAGGCGACAGACATGTCAGCAAAGAAGCATCCTCGACGTCGATCGCCTCCGGTCACGAAACTGGAGGCTTTGCCCAGAGCACTTACGGCTTGGACCCTGAAGATCGCAGGATCTCAATTTCCGGCCATGTTGCCTGAATGCGTTGATAAAGGTATGGGCTTCGACCAAATCCGCCAACAAGTGCAATGAACTGCGTGATAGGGGGTCAGCCTGGAATGCCGGATGCATTTCTTGTCTGAAACACCAGCGAAGACTTGCCTTCGGCAAAGTCGCGTATTGTAGGTTGATCTGTTCAACTTGCGAGCTAATGAGAGCAAGTACTTTTCCAACAATCGGTGCAAATACATGGCGTATATCGGCGCTGGCATATACACGTAAGTGTTGCATTTTTTGTTTCTTTTACGTGGATGAACTTACGAGCTGAGTTCTAGGCCCCTTGTTCTCTTCAAACCAGATGTTCCCGACAGTAGGGTGTTTGGAAGATCAATGCCCCAGGACCGGGATTGGTCTCTGAATTGGGGCTTGATGCCGTGTTCCCAGTTATCATTCAGGAACTTTTCCCTTTCCTGACTGCTGACAAACATCCAGGAGTCCCTGACTTTAGACTTCACTTCATTCATGAATCCCTCGTCTAGGAAAGCGCCTCCGCACAAATCCCCTGTGCGGTATGTCAACAAGGGCTATTTCTCGGGTATGGGAGGTTGAGTGCTCAAAGCAAGCTTACCTGACCCTTTAACGCATTCTCTCATCGATAACGGGTGCAGACCCGTTACTTCGTAGCTAATGAGATCCTATGCAGTATCAGTGCTACCAGATCGGTGTGGAAAAGTGCAAGAAACGCTGGCCATTGGGCCTCCTGCATATACTTACAACGGTGCCACCTCCAGCATCGCAGACTACAAAAGTATCGCCAACCTTGGCGTCATTAGACTCGCAAAACTTCCAGGTCTCAGCATGTAGAGGGGGCAGATTGAAAGCCACTCACTTTGATGGTAAGTCTTTTTGAAAAATCCTTGATGGTCGCTAGAGCCGCTGCTTCTGGTTCAGAAATGAATTTGAGGGTCGTATGGCCCCCGGGCCTATGAGCCAGAATGCCCGCCTGTTCAGTCGCCATACGGATTTTCTCTTGTACATACAGAGGCCAAATAGCTGGCAGAGTAAATACGACGTGAAAGCGGCATCGGGACATGAGCCCTGCCCCCAATGACATTTCAATGGACTCGAGCGAATGTTTCCATAGGAATGTTAAGAAATCTGCAAATATCGTGATCGATGTCTTGTTCAGGCGAGTCTTCAGCTCGAACGCTTCTCCAAAATAGGAGCTATTGATCAAGTTTTGAGGAAGATCATCCTCGTTCAAGAGTAGCAACTTGAACCATGCCATTGTTTCAGCGTCAGATGATGCTGATGATCCCCATGCGATTGCATTGTTGGAGGCATGGTATTGGATTTTCGACGGAACTTTTTCTCTCTCGGCGCAGCCTTTAAATTGGGCGTCCCATGTGCTTATCACCTCGATGTCATCTGGCTGCAAGGAGAACGCCCACGCGACGCCGGAGTACCTGGGCCATGTTAGGGAGTCGCCTATGACGAGGAATGAAGCAACTAACGTCGTCCCAACGTCGATGCCGATGATGATCGCCCTTTCCATGTCTCTACAGTAGCTGAACCCGTTGCTGAGATGCGGAGAGACAAGAGCTTCGAGGGTCGGGGCATCGAGGAGGAGTGTGAAAGAAAGAGGCTCAATAGTTGACAAGGCGAAGTCGAAGTCAAAGCTCACAGCTGCGCTTCTCACCCCCCCGGGTGCACAGCTGCAAGCAAAGTGCACAGCTGCAGATAAGTGTTCTTAGTCTGTTGCCCCATCTCTTGCAGTGCGAGCTTTCAGAATCTTATCACTTCTGCTTCATTCTTATTTCGCAGCTCAAGGCCCACCCACACTCGATCCTTTAATGAACAAAACCTCGAGCTACCGTTGCAACTGCCGATTTGCTCAGTCATGGCACTATCTTCGACTTGTGACGCAGGGAAGAGTATTGATTCTGCCAATCAGAATGCCGGCCAAAATGTCAAGACAGAAGCCCCTGGACGAGCAGCGGACGCCGTCGACTCCTCGGAGGAGAGGCAAAGATCCCCTACGAAAGACAGCAGTGAGTAGCAATGCCAAATCAGAGCGTGTCAGAGGTTTGGGAGAATATGACTCACTCGTGTATAAGACTACAGCGGATGAGTGCAATGCTCAAACGCGCATGGCGAACACAGACGTCTCAGCAAAGAAAGGCGAAAAGCAGACGGTTCAAACAGAATCACCTCACGAAAAGAACGTAGAACAGCCAAGAAGTGAAGTCCGTCTTCGTCAGAGCGCCGAAACTTGCACAGACATCGCAGTCAGCGATGCTAGCAAGGCTTGCAATGAGGTTGAGGAACTCAAAAAAAGGGTTGCCGACTTGGAGGAGAAAAATACGCGTCTGACGGACGAGGCGTTCCAACTGAGTATGCAATCCTCCAGTTTCTCCTTATACAATGGTACTCAAGCACGTCGAAAGTTGACTAAAAATCTACAGGGCTTCAAGCCATGCATCAACGACCACTGGCAAACGGCACCAAAGTTTCTGACGCCGACTTTCAGACATTGTGGAGGCAGCTTAAATACAACATACGTCAGCTTGCTCGGCGCATCGTCAGCATGCTTCCCGCAGATTTTGCAGACGAAGGTCTGATACAGGACAAGTCGATCAGAAAACGCATCCTTGCGAGTCGAACTAAATTACAGAGGCCACGAGAGAAGGAGGTGAACAGCAAGGATCTGAGATGTCCCAAAATGGAGAAACTGATTTGGATATTACTTTGCGATCACGTTTTCGAGGAAACCAAGAGAAGCGATGGCCATGTTTCGCAAAGGAGCCTCGTCAAAGGAGAAAAGCATAGACTGTTTGGTTCGTGCTTGAATTGCTCTAAACAGAGGGGCAGGTGAAAGAGAGACAAGTATCGCTGACAACTGCTTCTCAATGCAGAAGGTCTATGTCCTGGCCCGTTGCTCAAGGCAACAAGTCAATTCCTGGTTGGCGCATGGGAAACATGTGAACCTGGCACTTCTTGGACGCCTGATGGCATCATCAACAAATATTTTGCGGAAGTGCGGTCATTAATCAGCAGCGCCGAGGGGGCAGAACAAGATCTCCGCGACATAGTCGGCAGAGCATTGGAGATCGACGACTTGCGTATGAGATCGTTGGCGTATATCCATGTAAGCTGGCCGCCTGATCTGCTAGAAGAGAGACAAATGATGTGCAACACATATTGTGAGGCTATAATGGAGGCAACAGCCGGAATCGTCAGGCCTGTGGTCAAGATGTTTGTAACTCCTGTCCTTTCGAAGAGAGGCACTGCGAATGGGGGAAGCTACGATAGCGAGACCGTATTAGCGAAGGCGGATGCTTATTTCTAAAAGGACGATGGCTAGATTGATGCAGCAACGTCTCGACGGCGACGGAATGGCAAAAGGATGCCGCCGTGATTATCTGAAGCGTTTTGTGCCATGTAACACTGTGAGTAATCAGATCAGCGGGCATTTGCCGATTACGGACAAATCTCAGTCGAAAACTTGAACTGAGATGATGAATGAAACCCGACATGATCAATGCAGGAGTAGAATTTCTTGGCCTTTCTTTTCCCCCTCAAAACAGCAATGGAATGATTACTACGTGTTGAGCCTCCTGACAAGGCTCACGAATGTGTCGAGAAAACTCATACCTAACGCATTCAACCTCACGATTGCATCAGAGCAATCATCGACGTTTCAGAGGAGACGGGTTTTCGAGTCAGGATGGGGCACCTGGGTGCTTGCGCAGGATTTCACAGACAAGGAGGTCACTTGGGGGCAAGGCGTTGATGGAGAGGCTGAAACCCATGGAACTCACGAAGGTGGGCTGCTGCGGGCCGATCAACCCGCCCAGCGAGCGTGACGTTGACACATTCTGCAATGGTCTGCGAGGCCTTGACAGGTTCCAGAGCGGGGAGGATCTGGTTCGTTTCGATCGGTCTGGCCGGGAGCTCCTGAAGGCTAAAACGCGACCGTGGAGCTAATTGGGCACCGGGGAAAGCCGTCAAACCGTCCTCTTGATTTGTGTCTTCTGGGTATGTTTCAAAATGTGCATCATCGAAGGCCGTGCCGCTGCAGAGAAAGTGATTTGACTTTAGGTCCCCGCATCATCTCTCAGGTTGACATCCAGAGTGACCGACCCCCGCGGTGCCTTGAACCAACGGAAGACCTCACGACGAGCCGAGAGCTGCGTCGATTGGTCGAGACGAGTGTCCTGGCAAAGCCCACAGTTGTTGAGAGAAACCGGAGGCGTTGCGTCCCAGGTGGACAAGACAAGACAGGAAGCTGTGGAACTCGGGATGGCATGGCATCGGAATTAATAATAGCAAGTACGACGATTGGGCGACGCGACTGAGGGTCCGATACGATGCCGCCAGTTCAAGAAGGCCCTGCGAAGCATTAGAAACCATCCACTTTGATGGCAACCACATGGGCAGGCTGGTGAAAGCCAATGCTGGGGATTGTGGAGCCGGGCGCGAGCTAGTCACAAACTGTTCTGGACTCGGAAAGGGTTTGATGGTCCGTGTTTCGAAGGAGAGTTTGCCATGTCGAGAACGCGACGTGACAGGTCGTTGCGGGGCGCTCAAACGTTCAAATTGAGCTTTCGCGAGAGGAAAGGTTGGTGTCGGCAACCGCAGGGAGGACCCTAGACGGTGTGAAGGAACCCATGAACTCCAAGGGGCCATAGTTCGTATTGACGTCACGTCGAGAGAAGAAGAAAAAAATTGGGCATGAATGGCAATGAGTCGAGTGTGATTGTGCCAAGCCAAGTGTTGAGGTGATAATACCAAATACGAATTATATTTGGCCGGCAGATTGGTTGGATGGATGTCCTGATGGATCCTCATCAGTCACGGTTGCTCTTTCCCCCCCAAATGAGGGCATGAGGGCATGATGACATGATGACATGATGGCACAAGGGCGCGAGGCAGGGAAGGACGTGGATGGTGAATGGTGAATGGTGGATGGTGGATGGTCGAGCTGTGCGTGTGCGACAGTGACATGCGCGCTCACATTTTCCTCGTCCGTCCATTCACCACCCTTGCTCGCGTCACCGACAACAGCCGGGGGCCAAACGAAGTGATGCGACCTGACCTGGCTCGCACAACAGAGCACAGAGTCGCACCAGCCAGTCTCGGCTCGGGCCAAGGGTCGTTGATGGTTGACGACTTCCCCTTGCCTCGTGCAGCGTCGGAGCAGTTTTGGCGCACGCCGCCGCCCTGCATCGCATCGCATTGCATGGCCTCAGCCTCAGCGTGTTGTCTGTCGTGACTTGTGTCTCGCGTCGTCGGCGAGTTTTTGCGGAGTCGCGATCGACCTCTTGCATCGGGTGGTCGCGCTTGGACCTTCTTTTCTTTCTCTCTTTTTCTTTTTTGGGTGCTTTTTCTCTCTCTTCCTTCTTTCAGCTTTGTTTGTCAAATGAACTGGCAGATTACAAACTACTCCGCAAAGGTCAGCAGCAGCGCGTTGGTGGAACGAAGGCTTGACAGTTCAGGCAAGAGGTCCGTTCAGACGGGTAGCCTGCCCCACTCCAACAACTGCAGCGCCACTGCATGCCGCTGCGAGCCACTGCGAGCCACTGCAACAACAGACCGAGGTGCCTGACTCCGTTAAGCTGACTCGAGCGTCTTGGCTGGAACGCCCAACGCCCAATCGTTCCCTTTGTTTTTAGCTCCCTCTAAACCGTCGACTTCGTTCTTCCCCAGCGCCACCTCCCTCCTTGAGGCGTCATTCTATTTTGACTTTGGCAAAATCGCCTGCACACTGTGACGGCGGCTTCAGCTATTTGGCTTGGCTTGAGCAAAGTCTCGACAAACTTCACGAGCCCGGCCACAAAACGAGCGTCGTCGAAGCTCGTCGGCTCGCCTCACCTTCGGAATCCTTCCCCACCCACTCGCCCGCAGCTCGTCCCTCGCCTCGATTCGACTTGCCGCTGCGTCTTGTCGCCCAAGAAAGTTGAACAGATGAAGACAAGAGCAACACACAGCCCTGGATTCATCGCCCACGCAGCAAAGTTCCGTCTCCTGCCTCACATCCCCTGGTGAGATTGAACCATCATCGTCTGCTCAAAACGACCGGCTTTCCAAGCACGCCTCGTTCCCTATGCAGTCCTTCGTTGCCAGCAGAGTCATAGATGGAGCCAGTTCCTGAGACGGAACGCATGGAGGCGTTCAGGCCTTCTCCCCTGCCGTACTTGCTACCCAGCAGCAACTCGAGCGGAATTCCGTTTCTAGAACTCGACGTGGTCAAGAAGCCACCAACGATTCGACGGAGCACGGATCCGTCCTCTCCCATATCACCGTCGTGGGCTCTTCCACACTCAGCTGCGCTGCCCTATAGGCCGCGAACGGCCTCACCGCTATCTAATGGCCATGTACGATCTCGTTCTGCTGCCACTCCGGCGGCCGCGTCCATGTCCCGGACGCGGTCACTGCCTGGCGTGACCGGCTCCGGTCGAATATTATATTCGCCGCAGTTACGACCTGCAAGCCCCTCCAGCTCTGGGTCACCTAACCGTCATCGAACACCGAGAAAGCCCGTCGACGAAGCTTTCCCGACACTCTCTCCCGTTCGAACGACCGTTCTCGATGACGACAGAAAACTGCACGAACGAGGTTCCTCGCCAGTGCTGGGCCCCTCTACCGTATCGTTAGGAAGCCGTGTTAGGAGACCCTCGTCTCCATTCCGCACTGTGCCACCACCCAGTTCGAGCTCCTTTTCTTTGTTGCCTTCTACGCCGTCTTCCGTCTCATCCATGACCTCTTTGAGATCCTACGAGAACCTGTCATTGGGCTATACTGGAGGCTTTTCGTCGATACCGTCGACGCCGACCTCGGCACGATCTCGCAGCCCAAGTATTTCGAGTCTGGAAACCATTCCGGACTCGCCCGACGCGGAAGAGGCCGCTGTAGAAGCCGATCGGCTGGCGCACTTCAAGGCAGCGTCCGAGACTGCGGATGGCGGCGACAACTCAGACGCCAGAAGCCGATCTTCTATGGACGCCCCACCGCGTGGGCGTACCTTGAGCTTTGGATCGAGAGATAAACGCAAGCGATGGAGTGTCTGCGGGGCCGAGCGACGAGGTGACATCGACCTCGAAACAATATGGGAGGACTAGTATGGCGTTGTGGATTTTCATTGCGATGCTGCGCAAAGGCCGAGCTGCGCGACGGCCACCTCAGCATTCTTCTCCTTGAAGTGTTATGAACAGCGGGCATGATCTCTGGTCGATTGTACTTTTGTTGATGCCCCGACTTGCTTTCTTTTCCTTATCTGAGCCACAGAGCAACTGCAAGTTGATCAGAACTCGGGCGGCATCCCCTCATTGTCTGGCAGGATCAAGGGTGTGCCCCGCCGTCACTTTTCCTGCCGAGGAGGTCGGTTTGCGTCGAGGCCGATAGGGTCTCTCTGTATATCTTGATACCCCAACGTGGCTGCTCTAAGGAGCAGACTGCAGCATATAGTTGCATCCTTTCATTTGCATCCCGTACATCTGCAGTTGCAGACGGGAACTAGTTGAGTAATGCACAATAATGACCGATTCTAGTTGTTTCATTGTTGACCGACGCGGTCGGATGTAGAGAAGGGCCCTGGAGACGGGCCTGGGCCATGCTTTAGGAACCTGGAGGTAAAGTAGGTAAGTAAGTAGAAACCTCACTTAACGGAGGCCCATGAGTACACATTCCAGCACCCAACCCAGCGAAGCAGGACGGCTGTCACGCAACACTCTATATTCAGGTGCCCTAGAGTGCCAGGGCAGCAAGGCGCGAATGCAATGCCGTGGCCTCGCCGCCTGTCCGCACGTTGATGCAGGAATGCGGACGGCGGCCAGACCTTATACTTTCCAGAGTATCCTCGATGCGAAGCCTCCCTGGGCCCACGGTCCAGGGCCCCGCGATTGGCTGGTCGGCCATGGGACTTCCTATTTAGGCAAGCTCACGCTGACCTCCCTCGCTTCGAGCTACGACCCAATAGACCAGCGAGGACATTGGCTCTGGACAGTATCGATTCGATAGTGATGGCGTTGCAGAACGAGATGGCGTTGGAGATGAAGAGGTGGCTCATGGATAAATATCACAGATGGCCCTCGAAACGAGGAACTTGGGCATCATCACCGTCCAGCAACAACGGCAAGCAGTATCTTTCCTTTTCTTCGTCGATTCTGATTGATCCAGCATCGTCGTTCTTCTTGGAACTTTTTTTTTTCGAAGCAGTTCATATAAATCTCTTGAAAACTGTCCATTTTTGCTCCGTCTTGTACTTTCATCATGCGCTGGGAAGCAACTGTACTGGCCTCGGGCCTGCTGGCTGCTGTGCAAGCCGCGCCGAGATTATTCGACCAAGCCGTCGAGGTGAGTGAGACACGCAACCCCCTTTTTATACTATATCAGACCACGCGCGTATACACACGACACATCCATACACACGCAGCACCACGGATTCTGCTCCTCGGCTGACGCAACACCCAGGATGTCCCGAAGAACAAGAACGCAGCCGCGGCGGCCATGCACGTCGCCGACGGCTTATACGCCCGTTTCCACGCACAAATGACGACGATGCCGCCGGGCTGTCCCACGGCCAGTGTCATCGTCTCGACCACAACAGTCGATGTGACTGTGTACATCACGGAGGCGGCGGCGGCTGAGCCCACGGAGCCATGTCCAGATGATGAGTCCACCACTCCCACGCCGACTAAATCAGAAGCCGCCAAGGACGTGGACGACGCTGTCGGCACCATAAGCCAGCACCCGCGCCCCGAGGAAACAGGCGCTTGGAACACGACGACGTCGGCACAGCCCCATTCGGCAACATCCGCGCAGCCAAACTCGACTGTCATCTCAGCCACCCTCCTGCTTCCCACGGCCGGCGACCCGAGCACCCTAGCAGCGCTCATCATCCCCATCATCACCAAGAACACGACAGTCATGACCACGGAGCCGTGTACTGACAGCACAGCCGCGCCCACATCCACATCCTCACCCTCCGCGGCAGAGAAATCATCATCCACGCCCTCGCCCACAGAGGCCCTCAACACGACCACCCTCACGGCCACCCACTCGTCGACGCTCACGCTCAAGATATCCGCCGTGGCAAGCACGCCCACGACGACCTGCCTCATCGACACGTCCATGACGCCCGTGACGAAAGCCCCCATGTCCAGCACGCCCACGAGCGCCGCCCACCCGCCCACCAAGACCGTCTGCGAGCAAAGCCTCCCCTCGGGCTCGCCCGACCGAGACACAGCCTACTGCGGCGTCAAGGGCGCCCCTGCAGGCGTGTACTTCATCGCCGAGTTCATCGAGGAGCGGCCCGGCGTACCCGTCACAGAAGAAGGCTGCTACCAGTTCTGCGACGTATGTTCTCTTTTCCCTCTTCCTTCCTTCCTGTTCCTACTAATGTTGCCATTCTCCAGAGCGTCATGGAAGATACCAAAGGCTGCCAGTCGTACCGGTTCTTCAACAACGAGCTGGGCGCGCCAAGATGCGACTTGTACGGCATGCCCGTGTCGTATGCGGTCAAGGACCTCGACGCATCCCAGTCAGGCAAGTGGTTTGACCTGGCGTGCGGGTGTCCGACGAGCGAATCGTGGCTCGACAGCTCCATGCCCCAGCACAGGAACATGAGCACGACACAACCGAGCGCGCCTAAGCCGACGAGCGCGGCCGAGCCCTCCCGTGATCACTTGCTTGATGTGAAGCTGGGGCCGCTCAGCATCGGGTTGTAAAGCAGTGTTGGACGCCGCTGGGCCGGGGGTCCACGGAATTGCATACTTGAAAGGTCGATACTATGGTAGTACAGCACATTATCCATTATATAGCCGTCCCATCGCGAGACGATGGTAATATTACAAAGAAGCGTACCCTTACAGAATCTGAGTAGCCTTGGTGTCTTTCTTGCTGTTTGCTGCGCTTGAGGGAGGTGGAAGCTTTCCTTGGGGGCACCTTCGAACTACCCACCTGCTTGCCAAATTCTTGCAAGCCGGATCCTGCGTTTTCGCTCATCGTGCCTGACGCGTCCGTTGATTGCCGCTGGTGTCGGGCTCGAGGATGGGGTAGCACTTCGACGTGCCTAAAAGTGAGTCAAAACTGACGAGACAGGCCATCATAAGCGACTGATGGGCCATGACGTGAACATGTCGAGCTGGGCGGCCGACACGGCAATCAAGACGTTTTCTTTCTGTCGGACGAAACGGGCAAAGCCACCAACGTCTGGCCACGCACGCTGCTGCCACTCGTCAGCCGGACTCTCAACGGACGTGCGAGACGCCCCGGGCCCTCCCCCCAAGACGATCCTGTCGACGGCCTTGGATAAAATCCGCGTGACGAGCCGAGTCGAGGCGACAGTCGTGACAGGGAAGCCCCTCCCGGAGATGCTGCTCAACCCGACCGTGCCGCTAGCGCAACATCAACCCCCCAGGCCCTGCTCTCATAAGTCTCACCAAGTACGCGCTCACCAGACGCTCTCACCTCGTCCTCACCAAGTCCTCAGGCCCAAACGACAACGGCAGCAACTACACCATCAGCCAAGATCCCCCCCAGAACACAGCACATACATACCTCTTCCAACCTCCGCACCACAAAGTTCTCGTCCCGATCAAACATGAACACAGGCATATCCAGGGCACAAAACTCTCGAATACTACCCCCCCTCATCAGCTCAACCCCTCGACTTGGACCAACGCACAACTCACAACTGGCGACACATGCCGCACGGGCTAGCGGGCGACGGAGCGTCAGTCGCGACAGCCAAGCCCAGGAAAGTCCTGTCCCGCGCTTCCGTCACGGCCTTGGCGAGAGCCACGCGCTCCGCGCACGTTCCGACGGGGTACGCGGCGTTTTCGACGTTGGCGCCCGTCGTGAGGGCGTCGTCGGACGAGAGGACGGCTGCGCCGACCCGGAAGTTGCTGTAGGGGCAGTAGGCCGAGTCTTTGGCCGCCACGGCCCGTTGACGGAGCGACGTGATTTGGGATTCTGTCAGCCCGTGAGACATGCTTGCCGCTTTTTTGCGTCTCGTGTGTGGCCTGGGGTTTGTGCTGCTCGACAGACGGGCTTTGACTTGTTGGTGGCGTACTGACAGGCCAAGAGAGAGAAGAAGAAGCGAAGTGTCGGTGGTGGGATCCACATTTCTCGAGGATATCGCGATATTATGCTTTGAATTACTTGAGTGAGACACACGTACGCACACACACACACACATACACACACACATACAAACATATATTTATAACAAACACAGATACACGCATTTCCTTTCACTGGGTTGAGCTGAAAATAGATGATGCTCAATGCAAGACATCGACACCATTCGCAAATTGCTTGACCCGTTGGCATCATTCTAACATCACTCGTTTGGATTTGATTCAGTACCAGCGTGACAGCTGATGCGATCAACGTACGCGTCCGCTACGGAAGCAACGGTCCAAGAGCCGAGGGTCCGGAAGACGGACTTCGTTGCAGCGAGTTCCGAAATCCACCAAGTCGTCACTCGGCTGAACATTGCAGATGACGCCTTCACCGTCAACCTCGCTCATTGCTTGACTCATACATATAGCTTCCCTTGGCCGAAGTCGCCGTGAGCGGAGTCGTCAGCGCCGAAGAGCTACTATCGCTCGGTGTCATCGGTTCCACCACCTGGCTCCGGACCGCCATGATCCATTCGTGCTGCAGCAGTTCCACCGCCGACGGTCGTTCCTTGGGGTTGCGCGCGAAACACTTGGAAAGGAACTCCAGTCCGGGCGGGCTGACCTGATCCGCGCTCGGCATCTGCGGCGGGTTGCCCTGAGCAATGTTGTACATGATGGCCCATTCGTTGTCCAGGTTCGCCCACGGCCGCCGTCCCGTCGCCATCTCGAGCACGACGCATCCGAGTGACCAGATGTCTACTGCCCCAGCTCGTCCCGGGTTTTCGCCCTTGATCACCTCTGGAGACATGTACATGGGCGTCCCCGTCATCGACTTGTTTGGCTTGGAGCTGTGCAGGTCGGCCGCCAGCGTGCGGCCCTGTCGCGCAATCACCTTGGCCGCCCCAAAGTCGACGTACTTGATAATGCCGTTCTGATTGAGCAAGATATCTGTGAAGCGCGGCGCGGGTCAGCAACGGGGGTCAGCACGGAAAGGGGGTTTCCAACCTACTTTCGGGCTTGATGTCACGGTGGGCGATGCCGCTCTCGTGGAGATATGCCAGCCCCTCCAAGAGTTGGAGGGCGTAAAAGGTGATGACCTGCTCATCTTCGATGCGTCCGTATTCGAGGAGGTTTGCTAGGGACCCGCCCGAGCAATATTCCATAAAGATGTAGACGCGATCCCGATGGACCTCAATGCCGTGGTATTGCACGATGTTGGGATGGTCCAACACTTCCAGCACGCCCATTTCTTCCCGTATCTGTTCGGCGATGGTGGGGATCAGCTTCGGATCCTGCAGTCGGATCTCCTTGACGGCCATCAGGAGACCCGTGTCGAGATCCATGGCCGCGTAGACGTTTCCGAACGTGCCGCCGCCTACAAAGTGTCCCTGCTGCCACCGCTTTGTGATGTTCGTTGCCGAAGAGGACAGATAAGCGAGAGATCGATCTGCCTCATTGTTGGCCTCGAGAACGCGACCAAGCGCCCGTCTTTCGGCCTCCTTTTCGCGTCTGAAATCATCCATGACATCTAGCCGCACCAGTCGCTGCTCCGTGACGCAACGCGCGGCTTCTTCATCGTCAAGCATCCTGTTCTTGTCCAACTTGCGAAATTGACCCACGAGTGCCTCCATGCGCTCCTTCTCAGCCTGGGCTGCCATGTTGGACCTCGCACCCATGATGTCGAAATGCGAGATGAGCAGTGACATGCAGCCTCCGACCTTTGTTCGCAGCTTCTCATACTCGTCGTCGCCGAGGGCCAGGATATGCCGCCCTCGTGTCATGCCCATGGCAAACTCGAGAGCCAGCACGGCCCACCGAAACGTCCTTCGGTCTGACGCAACGCAGTCATCACAGATGAAGCTTACCCAATCCAAAGCGAGCTTGGTCAGTTTCAAGTTGTTCATCTGCCGCCTGTTACTGTCCATGTAGAGTAGAGACCGCTGTCCGAATTCTGTGGCGAAGACAAAGCAGGTCTGGATGAGTTCCTGACAGTCTCTGTCCTCTGTTTGCTTTCGAATCACCTCAACGCTGTCCATAAATGTGTTTGACAGTTTGTACGCCACCCGCCGAATTTCCATCAGCCTTGTATTGACTTTGTGAATGTTGGATCTAGACTCCTGAAGTAGATCCACGTGCATGTCGACAGCGTCAAGGAATGTCTTTCTCGCCTCGGATAATACTCGAGAACTTGTCGCGCATAGCCGCAGCTGGCCTCGCTTCAGGTCAATGTTTTGCTCCCGAAGCGACACAGGGACTGATTCGCCGAACCAGTTGAGCGAATCCTCTGGTCTCAGAACCAAGAGGTATTGTTCGCCCACATCCGGAAAGCGATCAATCGAAGTCACCGCCATCATGGCTTGGATATCTTCCAGCCTGCTGTGGAGCTCGGGTGAGGCAATGACATAAGTGCCCTGCCTCTCGAAGACGCCCGTGTCGACGCGGAAGTGCCCGGACGCCACGAGCTGGTCATAAAATTTCTGCATCGACTCGGGAGGAAAGGAGATGCTGAAGTCCGAGACGTGCTCGTAATTGTCGCTAAGCATCCTCGAGAATCGCTGGAGCATTCGTTGCCGGATTCGGACTGAATCCAGGCATGCCTTGTATCGCTTACTCATCTCCGCCGCGCTCTCCTTTGGCTTCACTTGCAGCTCTTTTTCAAAGGTTTGGCTCAGGCGATTCAGAGCCTTGAACGTCAGCGAGCTGAATTGCTCGGCGACCTCGATGTGACCACCTTGAAGGTAGCTCCCGATATGATTGGCGAAATCCCACTCCTGAAACAACAGCTCGGCTTCCTTGAATGAATTCTTGTTGCCGCTCAACTTCCAGTTCAGCATTTTAAAATAGTATTTGAGAGCCTCAAGCACTACCTGGTCAAATGACTCGTCAATGCAAGGTGGAAGATCCCATCCCGGTTCTGGGCTTTCAATCGACAGATATTCTTGCTTGATCCTGATGGCAAACTTGAGGAGCAGCTGAAATTGTGAAATCATCTGTTCCTGCATCATTGGATTCTGCTGAGCAGCCTCTTTAACTCTCTTAGCGTATTCGAGACGCGTCTTGGTGATTTCTTCGATAAGCCGTGACGGGAAACTGATGAGTGTCAAAAGTTCCTCCAGGTATGGGGGGAGATGGCGCTTCTGAAACGGCGCTGAGTTGTGTATTAACGTCTCCTTGACTTTGCTGATGATGGAGGAGATTGGCCATAGCATTCCCTTTTGGGGTGTCCTCTCGTCATCGTCGTACAACGATTGAAGACCATCTTCCTTCATAAGTCTGTCCAGGAAAGAGGTCTCGTCCGAAGTTATCCCGTCTACCGCCGGAGACCTTTGCTTCGTTCGCGAAAAGTCAAGCTCCTCATTGCCGACCCACTTCTTCAAAATGGAAAGCTCGGTATTGATCATATTGTTGGTGTTGTACCAGGCAAAGATTGCCTCGTAAGCCTCGTGAAACAGGGGTGAATCAGCCGTCTTGTGCTCCATTGCTAACGACTGCCAGGAAGGATAAAGGCTCTCGCATTTCTCAATCTTCTTCACGATGTCCTCAACCTGCTCGTAAGGTGGCTTCCCAGCTTCGCTCTCGCCCTTGACCTCGAAATTGATGATCTCGTCCAGGAGACGGTCAGCGGTGATGCGAGCCTCTTCCACCATCCTTTTTTGTACAGGGAGCTGCCTGCCGCATGACTTGGCCCTGACACCAAGCCAAAGTTCCGATTTGTGAGCTGTTTTGCTAGCTTCCTGGTCCGAGGTGCCAATCAACCGTTTCTTTTCCTGACGGACAACATCGCCCGTCAGAACAGCTTCCAACATGCCATACCACTCGAGCCTCTCCCTGTTCTCGGGGTCCTTGACGTCTTCCTCGGTTGGCTGAATGTCGTCGTTGCCATAAAACATGATCGTTTCTTGATCCAAGCGCTCGTCAAACGGGCCTTCCGATGATGGCGTCTCGCCTTCCGAATCCGAATCGTTGCCGTTTATGCTTGAGTATGACGAGAAGTACTCGCCTCCGGCATCGTGGCGCAATTTTTGAACGTAGGCTCTTTCTTGTGCTCGGAACCTACTTTCGCTCTGTCTCGGCCTTGTTTTGGAAGTTGATCGCGCCGATTCCACAAAGGACTGGCTTTGCTGCGGCGGTCTTGGCTTCCTCGACGTCGCAGGATTGTAGGTGCTCGAAGGGGTCCTGGTCGGAGCCAACGGTCGCTGCGGACGGCCCCCGTTAGAATACGCGCCGCCGTCATCTATTGTGCCGCTCCGCTGTGATTTGGGTCCGACACCGTTGCTGAGCGTCCCAGCCGACATAGGCATAGGTGCGTGCGCCGCACCATCGGCGTAGAGACTCAAGTTGCCCAGTCCATCGTCATGCTCGGCGACATTGGAATCATCGTCAGAGCCGGGCGATGAGTTTTCGATTTCAACGTCGACGGCCATGGAGGGTCTCCTTGCCCTCGGCCGATCTGGGAGCAACAGATCGGTTTCGCCGCCTGAGAAGCGCACGGCTCGAGGGGATGGATCCGACATGTCGGCAATGTCCAGCAGCGCTTGACCCTGGAAGGATCGGACGCAGTCGCCCTCGGGCGCGGCGCCCAACGCGAGGGGCTCGGCTCGGCTCGGCGGTCAGTCGTCGATTCTAGAAGCCGAGAGGGAGAAGAATTGCTCGCTCTGTCGAGTACCTTTCTTCGCTGTCTTGCAATGACATGCATCCCTTAGGGAGTTGAGCGTTCCATCGTGAAGAGAGAGACCCTGGACGTCATTTTTACCCACCCGAGTAGGCAGGCGCGATCGATCGCCAACATCGTCGCTGTCATTACCCGGGCGCGTTATCAGCGGACCTGTGGCCGCAAGTGGAGCCAGCAGAGTCATGTACATGTGATTGGTTGCCCCGAATCTGACAAACCGTCTAGGGGAAAGGGACGGGCCTTCCTACTTACCCTACACGGTGCTCGTTGAACCGTCGCGAGCCGATCGCATTTGCGGGAAATGAATGCCATCTGAATCTGCAGATGGCGGCACAATTATTCCAATATGATTCCCATGTTGAGACTCTGCCATCAAGCAGCCATCGCCTGCGCGTGGCTCGGGGCTCAAAGTACTGGTTTCACTAGCTCAAGCCTGCCGTTTCACAAGCCCACAAAGTAATCTCCTTCCGCAAGGGAGACGAAAAAATTGTTGGCTGTCAAGAGGTCGTCGGAGTCGATTGCGGAAGCACGCGAACACGTCTTAGCCCCCAGGTTCCGTGGAGACCCCCGCGGAAGTGTCGCCGAGTCTCGGAGAGTTTGCTGTCCGGAATTCGGAATTCGGTGTCGGCCGCCGGCGTTCAGCCAGTGGCCTGGCCGAGGCCTCGACTCCGTTGAAGCAAAGCAAAAGCCTTCCGCTCGCTCTCTTCCAGCACAGACCCGGCAGGTTATCGGAGGCGGTGGCTTGTCTGACCACGCTGTCGGTTCCAACGAATTCTTCGCGGACATCACACACCATGGCCGGCCTGTTGCTAGCCTCGCTGCTCGTCGACGACCACCGCCATCCATGTCAAACCCCCGCCCTCCACTCACCATCTCGGGCCGTATTCCGTAGTGGAGTTGTTGTTGATCCAGCCTGTTCACCACAAACTATGGAATTTGCGCTTTGACCTCGAGACTATCAAATCGTAGGTTGACCAATGTAAGCTTCTCTCGCGACGCCCTCGATGGCTGAAGACCTCGAATGCAACGACAGCACGCGAGGTAGCGAATAACACCAAGAACTAGGTAGTTTTGCACCACTGGCTCTCGATGTCTGCTTGCTGGCTTTGGTTTGTTCTCGGTCTCGCGGACTTTGACATGACAAATCCGCGTCCAGTGAGCCTCGACATCACGCCGTGAAGCACAGCGTATCAGGGGAGCGAGCGTCATCTACGGCACCTATAATGCCACTTGCAAAGGGTCACATGGCAAATACTGAGCGCATAGTTCATATGCAAAGCTTCTCACCGAGTCTTGCCTTTGGCCGATCAAATACGAGGCTCGGCGGCCGTTCATTGCCCAAGACCTACGTAAGGTATTGAGCGGTGTTCTTTAAGCCGTGTGGTTGGACCGCGACCACCGGGACCTCCTCGTCTTCAATTTGCGGTCCACCCAAGTTCGCACTCAGGCTGCCTTCGGAAAAAGCAATGACAGACGATCCCAGCTACTTTCTGGCTCGGCATACACACACAAATTGACACAACTGACCCGCGGGTGGGGGGAACATGGCACCGAGTGTGGAGGCGCGACAGTGCTAAATGTGTCTTGCAGCGTAGGCAGCCTTGTACGGAGTACACAGATGAAGTAACGTTTCCAGAAAACGTAAAAACACGGTCCGTTTGCCGCTTAGGACAGGACTGCCGGCTGAAGCACCACATGATCTACCAATCGGACATTGTGCTTTTCTGAAGTTGTGAAATTGTAAACCAGATCCCGGAAGCTGATTTGAGGGCTCATGGCTTCGACTTCGGTGGGAACATCCCCTTGAGCAGATGGGGCATGATCGAGTGAAAGCCTCGAGACTGTGCCCAATCCTTGCAGATATGAACCACTCCATCAACTTGCAAGTGTTACCTCTTATCTCTCATGGAGGCACTGACCTGGGCAGATGAAGCGGTGTGTCTTGCACCAACGTGGCTCGGAATACTGGGCAGCAAAGTCCCACCGACCCGACCTGAACTCTCCGTCGAGATCTCAAGGGCATGATGGCCATTCTCTGTCTCACCCGCTGCTCGTCGCCTTACCTCGAGCGGACCGAGAGGTGGTCCTCTCACCCTGGCAAATGTACCCGACCTGTAGAGTCTGGGCACTGATGTTGTCTCTACGGGGCGGGTACTCGCTCGTCACGGTGGTGATGTGCCAGGGAGTATACACCCGCCATGCACCTTGGAGGCCCATCAAGGGGCTGTCCGACCTACCGTAACCTGGCTCGATCATAACACGTAGCTCGTCGACGGGCTGTTGCACTTGAATACGAGATATACCTATGGCTCTGTATGCTAAATCGAAGCAGACTACGACACTGGTAAACATACATTCGCCCCTCGGATACAGTAGTGTCAAAGATACACTGCTTCTCTTCACAGAGTATTTCTTGCAGACGCTCGATCAGGAGTGGGTTGACAGGGTATAGAGGATGGCCTAATAGAGGGTGTAGGCTCAAAATGAGGAACCACATCCCGACCGCTGAAATTATCAGCTTCTATCCCCACGCTGTGCAATGAAGGCTGCGCGGGATATGCTAAACCTATGCGCTCAGATTACAATGAATGACGGCTCGGTTTGCCACCTTGGTCTGCTTTCCGTACGGAGAAGCGTACGATTCTGACTGTCGTGATGCTTTCATTTCGGGACCGACTTCATTGGATCTGGCCATAATCAGACAGCCCGAGCCTGACCTGGTCGTGGATCACCGACTCCGCAGCGAATCCCCCCTTGAACAAACATCATTCAGTAGAGTAAAATGTAGAGAATGTTTCGTACTCGACATGCATGTGCTTTGCTGAGCAGATGACGCTGTGCCCTGGGTCGGCACGATTGTCTAGGTTTCTAGGGCTGTCCATGCCAGTCCTTGGCACAGTACTCTCACGATTCAGTATTTGCAAGGGCACAACAATCCAGGTACTTTTCGCTGTCATCTGTGACGTACTAATCCACGAGCAGCTTCAGTCCCTGTACCTTTCACTCATGAGCTATTGCGCGGCCTTTTAAGTGCGCAGGAACTATCAAGAATCAAGAAGTCGCTCGGCCTTGGCTCCGATGACATCGTTTGGAGACATTCAAATTGCAGCGCTGCGGGCAATAGTAGAATTGCTGATGCTTGCCTCCGTGGTCCGACAGGGTCCCGCCGCGAGCTTGCTGGGTACGAGACAGAAGCCCGACGTGGAAAACAGACAACTTGGTGACTTGCCGAGGTCGGACGGGCGTCGAAACAGAGGGGTTTTGGACAGACCTCGTCAGCCCAGATGCTGCTCATCGAGGCTGACATGCCTCGCGCAGCAACTCACGTCCACCGCCTGTTCGACTCGTTTGAAGGCCTCATTCAACCAATATTTTCAGCCCATTACCAACGCCCGTCGTCGTTTGACGACCCTTTCCTTCAGCCCCGTAGTTGATTCCATGTTCCGTGGATTCCTGACCTTCCGAGTCTCCGACTAGATGTTGTTGTTGTTTAATCTAGGAAGAAATTCTGTCTTCCGATGCGATTCCGACCTCTGCGAAGAGCAGCCAAAAGAAATTTGGCCAGTTTTTTCCATGTGAAATAGCCGACAATAATCGAACCGTCGTCAACTGCCGCCTGTTATGCTATAGCCCAGTCCAGCTAGCTCGCCCCTCTTAATCTGTAAGGGGTCAAATGTACGCAGCCGACAGCCTCGTCTGCAGCTGCCACGCATTGTAACCTGGCTCGTCTAGGAAGGAGACCCTCTGAAGCCTCGAGAATGTGTGGCAAAAAGCCCTCCACTTGCTTGTTCCCATTCGCATGCATTTGCCTGCTCGACTTGCGCGTCCCGACAGTCTGTGCCCCCCGCCTGTGCACGGACTATGAGGCTCAACGACGTTGGACAGGAGCTCACAAAGGCACCTGGATTCCGAGCAGCGGTATCTGAGCTGGCCCTATCGATCTGTACCTGGAGTTTTGGCCGATCAAGTGCGCGGGCACTCGAACAGGGGCTATGTTCTCATTGCAGAGCCTTTCGAAGGTCTTTGTCTTCAAAAAAAGGCCTGCTTTGAAGAAGCGCGCGGATCCTGAGGACAGTACCTCAGTCAGGCTGACACCCCACCGGCGCTCCGATGGGAGAAAATAGTCTATGAAGCTCTTATTACTGCTTCGGTATCGCATGCGGCCTCGATCGAGATGATTGTTTATCGGTCCTCAATACGGCTGCGAAATGGTGAGGTGCGGTTGAGGTAAGTTCTCGCTTTGCAGACTCGACTCATCTTCACAGTGTGCATACATAGGACTTTTGTCTTGCGGTCGAGCCTCAAGGGCGATAGGTTTCGCGCCAGTGATACGGAACAGTCCCGCGCTTATCCTGGCAATGCCCATCCATTGCCACGGTCTATTTACGAGCGTCGTTGCGGCTGCGTTGCCAATAGCGCGTGTGCGTGAGTGGATGGCAATTCATGGTTGCTTGGCTCTCCACCACCCTATTTGCCCGACGACAGACTTCTAAGCGAGCAGTGATGACGGCGAGCTAGGTCAGTGGCGGCTGATGGAGTAACGCCAACTGCCAAACATGGCATTTGTCATCTCGACACCGTGCACTTTGGGCACAGGAGTGTTCATCTTTAGAACTTGCGCGTTTTCTCTGGTCGACACCCGAGAGAGGTCTCCGATCCAGCGAAGACGGACTGATAGACCCCATAGCCAAGGATCATCGATGAAATGAGCCTCTCCGCAGCACCAGCGTCCAGGGTCGATTGGCTGCGCCCTGACAAAATAATAGCTGTCTTGGCTTCGCATTATGACCGGCAATTCCGACATCGACGCCCGACTCGATGCGAGCAGAGCGAATTATTATAATCATTCTCGGCTTTCAGCAGTTGACATCGATGCAGGGTGGGCGATAGCAGAAAATGTTTCCGAGTCCTAGCCATCGTGGAATGGATCTTTTGCTCAAGCCGTCGCACAGCTACCCGATTCCCCATTGATGGGGCATGAGTCTACCGACATGGTTGCCATGCGCGGTACGAGACGATAGTCAATTCAACGTGGACGGGACTGGGACTGCCTTGCCTTGGCTTTGACTGCTTGGCGATGCTAGCCTTTCATCATCGCTTCCATTCTGACCTAACCCGTCACTGAGCATTCTGATTGGTGCAGTTTCCTGTCCGCCCGCCAACTGGCTAACAAGGCAACTTCAAAGTTGATCTTGACCAGCGCACACATTCCGCACACGGTCGGTACTAGCAGTTTCTTAGCTCCACGCCTTTCTGGTTGGCGCATTCTCTTCTTTGCTTCGGTTTTGTCCGAATAATTAGCTCACACTCGGGCGGGCTAATGTGATACCCAGATTGAGGCCAACATCGGCGGTCCACTGCGACTAGAGAGCGGGACGAGGCAGGCAGGCCCCCTTTGAGCCGCCGTGATCGTTTGAGTGGTCTCAAGCTTGACACACGCGCTTGATACAAGCGCTTGACACACGCGCACCCCCTTGGCCTTCTCTACATTGTGTCATCAGAGCTAGCGATGGACCGACCTTCTCAGACCCAAGACAGAAGACAATCTGAGAGCCGGATCCTTGTCGCAAGTCTTCTCGGATCCCCCTTCCGTCCACAAGCTGGTGCTGTTCTTCTTCGCACCCTGGGCATAGTGCTTGAGTCCCTTGATATAATGACGTCCGCATCCACTCCCTGTGCTTGAAATTGCCTCTTCGGGTATCAATTCTCGGCCTGTCGACTGAATATTAACCTTGCCGTTGCTTTTCTCTTTCAATCGACCAGCCGCGGTTCCCCGTTTTTTGGCACGAGGCGCATGTATTACAGACCGCATCACCAAAAGCTCTGATCACCAGCCCCGGCACAGCAGCGGGAACGAAGCTCTTGGACTCTTTGCAGTTGCCTGGTGCTATAAGAACTCTGACCGCCCACATCTCGCTTTCCCGCGCGAATAGGACCCCATTTTCCTTCGACGATTCGTGAGCTCAGGTATCAACCTCTGCCGTCAAAAAGAAGCAGAAGAAGAAGAGAATTATCGACTACATATCTTTGGGCGGCTTCATTTCTGCACTTTTTGAGCACCACGGAAGGCTCGTGATCTCCTTCTTTGATTTGAGATGTGCAACTTCACCAAGAACTACTACATCTACTCCGCGTGTTCAGATCCAGGTGCGCACTTCTGCAGTACTTCCACTGATGGGAGCCGAAAGCACGCCTGCCCAGCTGGACCACATGAACGATTCATCGTCATACAAGAATCATGTCCACTGTGCTACCGGTGATATCGGAGTCGCTTGATTGCTTCGACAGGCTTCAAAGCGTATACCAGAAGGGCTCATCATCACCTTGTTGCCCTCTCCATTCTTTGAGTGCGGCAGCTCCTCCCCTCTTGGCAGATAATGAGCCCTTTCTCTCTCCGGGTAGAATGCTCCTGAAAGCAACAAGGACGCCGATTTTCCCTCTATATTACATCAGTATGCGCCTCCGCACGTTCGTCGGCGTGCGACGTCGAGGGGTTGCTTTGCGTGCTTCGGAAGTATGCAGATGATCGAATTGATGCTCCCGACGCACAGGCACTTCGGGCTTGAGATTTCCACTGAAAATTTACGAGAGGAGACGCAATGGGATGAAATCAATCACTGGTCTATAGTTTCATACTTCAATTTGTTGAGCGAACATAGGACATGCCGGAGTCAGAAAGGAGATAGCATTGCGTTTTCTGATCCACTAATGAATATTATATCCATCTTCTGTCTCTCTACCTTCTCCATCTCATAAGCCTGCCAGTGTGCAGCCCCCCCTCCATGGACTAACACGGCATCCTGAAATGTTTCGTTGTTTTCACGGCTTATTATAGCATCGAGGATGTTCCTTCTTCGTCTTGCTCTCGAACCCCCCTCCCCCCCGAGACGTGAGGGCAAGCGGGTCCTGTCCGAGTAAAACATGATTTTGTGCGCAACAATGAGAGCCTGCGACCGACGCCACAAAGGCCAGAAGCATTAAGAGTCCTCGCAAGCATTTCCGCCCGTCGCCGCCATCACAAAGCCTGCGTTGTCGGTGCCTTCTGGACATAGAAACCCATGCGACAAGGACGAGCAAACGTGGGTGACGAATGAGGATGTAGAAAGGGCGCTACTCAATCCGGAGTCCCCTTTCCTTTCCGGCGTAACTTACGAAACCTAAGGACGAAGCAGAGGTTACGACACTGGCGTGGCGGGGTTGTCAGGTCTCGCACGGCAGTTGGTCGTCCCGAGCACGGCCCTTGTCCGTCAAAACACCAAAACATGTCGAGGAGAAGATGACGCGATCGGCGACTTCGAGGAGCGGAGGGAACAAACAACTTACCGACTTCTGACGCGCGCCCAGAACACAACGACGAAATGATGATTTGCTTGTCGGCCAATCGAGCCCCTGTCTGACTACCTAGCGAAACTCCCAGCCACGCGAATGCCCTGTCGTCGTATCTTCAATCATCTCTGTCAATTTTTCAGCCGGTCGTCGAGACATTACTCCTCCTTGCCACACGATACAGTTCTGAAATAGCACGGCAGTCGGGCCACGACGGCTGCTGTCGAACGCGTGCACAGGCTGTGGTCAACACTGGGATCTTCCGGGCTTGCATACAGAGTCGGGAAGATGACGGAACAGCTCGAGGAATGACGACAGGATGAGGAGCACAGCATGACCGTATTGCCTCCAGTGTTTGACGTTGTTAATGTGGCTGCAGACAGCAAGTGAGGCAACATTCTGGTGCATGTTAGCACTGCTGCAGCGTGAAGCAGTGCTTGGGGCCCCGCTTCTCACCGCCACTAGTGACCAGACCTGAACCGAGGCACATGGCTCACCTGGACTACTCTTTATCACGAACGACAATGCGACGACGCATGTCAAAAGATCCTTCTCTGCTCGCCGCCAAGGCCATCTCGCTTGTACCATAGGACTCGACGCGTTCGTCGCCCTGGAAGATCCGCGCCGAGGTCTCAGCAGCACCGGCAGCACCGGCAGCAGCAGCAGCAGCACAAGCAGCACAAGCAAGCACAAGCAAGCAAGCAAGCAAAGCACCGAGGCAAACACCTCGAAAGATCCTCTGGCGCAGCTGCGAGACTCGACAGTGAAGCAGAGTCACATAACTGTAGTGCGGATACCGCACAGACACATGATTCCGACTCAGAACCATGACCGTGCCGGAGTCTCAGTACCTCAGTCCCATCTGGAAGGATGGTCTATTCAGTTGAGTGCGCCCCCCGGCCTGCACTTGTCACGTTCGCATGATCTCACCGACAAATTTCCTCCGATCGCTTGTGATTCTGCACTTGGGCCATGACCCGAAAATGTGTCTTCTCGTTCGTGCTTTGCTGACCGCTATTGTCGCGTGACAGACGGCCGAGTGGTGTTCGTGACGGGAGGCGCTGGCACCATCTGCAGCATGCAGACGAGGGCGCTGGTTCGTCTGGGCGCCAATGCATGTATTCTAGGACGCAACGTGGACAAGACAGAAGCCGCCGCTACCGATATTGCAATGGTGCGTCCAGGCGCCAAAGTCATTGGTATCGGCGGATGTGATGTTCGCAAAGTAAGCAGCGAGGCTGGTTTGTATCATTTTGAGTTCTGCCAAATGCTCCTCCTGAAGTCCGCATACTCTTTCGGGAATCATTGCCATTCAATTCATACTGACGGAAAGACTCGATCCAGGTCGAGGACCTCAAGAAGGCAGCGCAGCGATGCGCCAAGGAGCTGGGGGGCATCGATTTTGTCATGTGAGTTGAACTTGACGTTCGTGCGTGCTTGAAATGTCTGGCAAAGAAGCACTAAAAGGAGAATAAACAGCGCTGGAGCCGCCGGAAATTTCCTCGTGTCCATGGAAGGGATGAGTCCCAACGCTTTCAAGTCAGTCATGGACATTGACGTGCTCGGGACTTTCAACACCATCAAAGCCACGATGCCGTACCTCCTTGAAAGCACCGACGCCCGCTTCATCGCCATCTCTGCCACATTTCATTTTACGGGCATGCCCATGCAAGCCCACGTGGGGGCGGCCAAAGCATCTGTAGACTCCCTCATGGCGTCAGTCGCGCTCGAGTATGGTCCTCGCGGGGTCACCAGCAACGTCATCAGCCCAGGAGCCATTGCCGGCACCGAGGGGGCGGCCAGGTTGGTCAGCACAGCCGAGACAGCGCTGAAGAACCATGCCAGATCTATCCCCACGGGTCGTCTGGGCACGGTCAAAGACATTGCCGACGCGACGGTTTACCTCTTCAGTTCGGCTGGCTCATATGTTAATGGGCATGTCCTGGTCGTGGATGGCGGTGCCTGGAGACGACAGGGGAGCATGCTTGGGGGAGCAGACAAGGAAATCATATATCCGGATTTCCTGCTGCCCGATGGAGAAGAGCCTAAAGCGAAGATCTGAAAGTGGGATTGGGCTTTGCCACGCGCATCTTTTTCGTACGGCGATGCGTCATGAGTTTCTGCGTCGTTCGTGCTCTTCAAGAATGTGAAAGCATGTAGAGTATGAAGCAACCTTTTTGCTCAAACTGAACACCGCTAGTATGCATGAAAAGCCTTCGATCGAGCTTAGCGGCGCGACGGCGGAGCTGAGGTCGCAAACTGGGCGTTGTCATGTGAAGTACGATCTGGCCTGAGCAAAGGTCACCCAGAGTCATAACTCATAGGACGTGAGCACGGAGTAGCAAGACAGATCTCGAGCTGTGCTGCATGCAATACACGGAATGTTCATCTGTCGAGCATATTCCATGCACTACACAGCGTGCACCGTTGTGGAGGCAGTCGATTATCTTATCTGATCTTCGCTGTAGTGATGATGAAATTACTGCATGCATAAAGTACATTAGGTACTCTGCTTCGTGTGACTACATGTGTATGTAGACCTCGTTCGCCAAATAAGCCCGGCAACACAAGCACACGCAGTTTGCCCCTTCGCTGTAATTGATGGATGGGTGCGGCGTTTTTGTCCATTTCGGAAGGGGCCCACCGCTTTGCCCCAACCTTATCGACCTCCTGTGTGGCTGCTATTGGCTGCTCATGGCCCCCGTAAAGCAGGGTCTCGTCCGGAGATGCACATTTCGGTGAGTAAGACTGCAGAAGGGAATGGAGCACTCCGTAAGCAGCCACAACAAGTATGATCCCGGAAACTCACCAGAAGGAAAGAAGTCGTCTTGCTAGAGATGAGTTGTTGTTGAAGAGGGACCACGTTTGGCTTCAATCAAATGACCTGATCTCCGAGCCTGACATCGTTCAACCAGGTACGCGCCTTCCCAAAACAAAGAAAACAAGCTCCCAGGGGCCGCCGAGCTTCTAGTATTCATCCGTACTCCGTACTTCGATGGGCAAGAGCAGCCAACCCCGCAGCCCCTCCCCCCCTCAATGAATGCACAGACAGTAGCTTCCGTTCTCAGCTCCGGTATCATCCACCAGCTGTCTGTTGCTATCTTTTTTTTTTTCCCTCTGTCTTCTGCTTTGGTCAGTGGCCGGACATCAGAAGCACTTAAAGCCATGGATGGTGCCGCCTCTCCCTCTCCCTCTTTCCGCTGCGGCGGGCCCTTGCAGATTTTCCCTTCTGGAAGCTCTTCCTGGACGTTTGTCGTCCATTGACTGACTGGCCTTGACTGTCCGGCGCGTGCTCTTCGTCCAGGCCACCATCATGATGCCGTCCTCGCCCAAGCTGTTGCTGGCCGCCCTGTCAGCTGTCATGGCCACCACCAACAATTTGGTGTCCGCTGCCAACAGCAACGAACGCATCCTGGGCGCCTACGTCTTCCATCGTCACGGTGATCGTACCGCCAAAGCATGGTCCCCCGTGAACCTGACAGCTCTCGGGGCCCTCCAGGTCTTTTCCTCGGGCGACTTTTATCGCAGACGATATGTCCAGTCGGATTCCCCCCTGCGCGTATCCGGCCTCAGTAGCGACGCACCTGTGCTTTCTCAGCTTTCCGTCACCTCGCCAAAGGACGCTGTCTTGTACAACTCGGCCCTTACATTTGTACAGGGTCTGTACCCGCCCACTGGCCAGTCCGAGGTCCTCGCCGACGGGACTTCGGTAGTGGCCCCTCTCAATGGATATCAATATGTACCCGTCGATTCTATCAATGACGCCGCGACGGCCAACAAGGCTGAGACGCAGGGCTGGCTTCAAGGTTCAACAGGATGCGATAAGGGTGTTGCCAGTTCCAACAGTTACTTTAACTCTGCCGACTACAAGAAGACATATGACGATACCAAAGATTTCTATCAGCGATTGCTTCCTGTCATCAACTCGACATATGATGCAAGCAAGGCCACTTACCAAAATGGCTACACAAGTAAGTGACGAGCGGATTCTTCTTGCCCTCAATAAATCTCCTTGGAGACTGGCAAATTTGCGAAACCATTGACAGCATGGCCCGAAGCTGGCCCGGCCTGCCAACAAACATTGAGCTAATCTCTTGCCATCAGTATTTGACTACATCAACGTGGCTAAAATTCACAATGCATCCATTCCATCAGGCGACCTGATCGATAAGGACACTTCCTCACGCCTCTACAACCTCGCTTCCACCCACGAATGGAACCTCGCATACAACGCCAGCGAGCCCGTCCGCGCTATTGCCGGCTCAGTTCTGGCCGGTCAGGTCATTGACTCATTGCAAGCCATCGTCGATGGTTCCAAGAACGCCGCAAAATTCAACACCCAGTTCGGGGCCTATGGCACTTTCATGGCCTTCTTTGGCCTCGCCCAACTGCCCCGCGCGAGCCCTGATTTCTACGGCATTTGCAATTACGCCTCCTCCATGACATTTGAGCTGTACACCACCAGCACGGCCGCCAAGCCTAGCTCCGACGACATCAATGTGCGCTTCCTCTTCGCCAACGGGACTACCGCCCAAAACGAGCTGAAACAATTCGCCCTATTCGGTCAGGACAAGACGTCTCTATCGTGGAATGACTTCAAGGCCGGCATGGCTCCGTTTGCCGTCAGCAGCACCCAGCATTGGTGTCAGCTATGCGGTAGCACCACCGGCTCCTGTGCCGCTGGCGCCAATGCCGACGGCGCTTCTCCGCAGGCTGACACGAATTCCAGTCACGGCGTCTCACGGCCCGTCGCTGGCGTCATCGGCGCACTCGTCACCATTGTCGTCATACTGGGCATCCAAGCCGCCATCATGTTGCTTGGCGGGCTTCGCCTTGTGAAGAGGCCGAGGACAAGGGCTGCATCCGAGTCAGAAGCAGGTGATGTGAAGGATCAATGAAGAGACTGCCGTGGAAGGGATCAAACGCCCGAGTGGTTGAGTCGTGTATGTTTTGCACATGGGGATGGACAGGAGTCTGAGTGTACGAGCGTTGCTCGTCGAATATCGATTAAAGGGTACAAGTGTCCCTGTACGGTGCAACTCGGGCTTTCGTACGAAGATCATCCACCGAGGTAGGGCCCATTGTCACTTTGCAGCTGTAATAAGGAGGGAATCAAAATGAAACACATAGTTTATGCAAACAGTATATTTCACATTCTCGTGTCCTAGAAGCTGGCGAAATGTCCCAATCACGCACAGCACACGTCTTGAGTAAAAGCTTTCCACTCCCGGTGGAAGAAACAAGGTACAGAACATGAAGCAAACCAGTACAATATTATGCCGTGACAGTTCAATTGCGCGCGCCCTTGCATCACCGGAGATGTGTCAAGGCAAGCAAATCGTTCTTTGCGTAAAAGGCCCTGATGCGCTTGCCGAAGAAGTCTGCCAGTCCAGAAAGTCAGCAGCATACCCAGTGAACACCAGCAACCCCAACAGCGTGGAAATGCATGAACGAGGGTAACTTACAGAGAGGTACAGTCAGCAGGCAAATGCCCATCTGGATCGAAGCGACGATGAGGAACACGGTCTGGAAGCCACCGCCTATGATCCACTCATAGGCGTAAAAGGTCAGGATGAAGCTGAAGATGTTCTTGAAGATGATCATGAGGGTGAAGCCCTCGATGGTCAAGTCGCCTGTTCCGTTACGTCACGTCAGAAAGAGCCCTCACTCCCCAGCAGCATTGTAGCGGGGAAGGCCGCGGATGGCAAGAACTTACGGTAAGCATCGACGATGTAGAGAGAGCTGGCCACGGTGCCGATGACCATGCCACCGACTTCGAAGGCGAAGAAGACCAGGGGAACAGCGACCGAGTAGGCGCCGCTCAGGAGACGGTCCGACGTGACGCCAAAGCCGTACAGCCCGATTGCAGCAGCGATCATCATGGGAATGACCAGGAAAAGACGGAACTCGGGCTCATAGATGCCCTTGTTACGTCTTGTCAGGAAGCCGGCCGTCGTGTCCGCCAGGAGACCGGACACGAGAAAGCCTATGACGGCGCCGCCAAACGGCGCCGCGTACGTGTACCCTGCCTTTTCCTCCCCCCAGAAGAACGGAGGTCCGATGAAAATCACGGCCATGATGACACCGATGAAAATGGTCCAGCCGATCATGGTGCCCTGGATGAGGCAGCTCCAAACAAAGGCTGGGTTCAGGACCAGAGGAAACGGGCGGAACAGAAGAACCCAATAGCGCTCGTGGGTCTTTCTGCCATCGAAAAGCGATAGCGATTCAACAAACGTCTTCTTTGGCGTGTTTGCGTCTCCGATGGGCTGCATGGCTGACGATCTGGGAAACAGAACGAATCCAGGAGAAGGCCGAGGCTCATCGGCGTCAGTAGGGGCGGCGGCGGCGGCGGAAGAGGAGTCGATGGAGGCGTTCGAAAGCTTCTCGTCCACGACAGTGCCGTCGAGATTCAGTTTCGACTCGCGTCGGTACGCAGTCTCAGGACAGAACAGAAAGACGGCTGGAAAGGTCAAGAAGGAGAAGATGGCCACGAGGTAGAAGCTCCATTGCCAGCCGATAGTGTGCGTGATCTTGCCGACGACGACTGGTGTGAAGAAGGCTCCCCCAAAAACGGCAAGATTCGTAAAGGCCATGCGTATGCCGCGTTGATGAACGCAGTACAGATCCCCCACGGCAGCATTGAGCAGACTCTCAAAGGGGGCCGTACCGACGCCTTGGAAGGCTCGAGCGGCGGCGAAGCTGTTGTAGAAGACCTGCTGCTCGTGGGTGCGGCCAAAGCCCAGCTGAGGCGAGTTGAAGTGACCGCTCGCCCCGCCCCAGATGCTGGAAAAGATGACGAAGAAGAGGCCCAGCAGGAACAAGTGCCGTTTGCCCCATATTCGGCCAGAAGGAACAAAGAAGACGGCGGCGCAGCCGGCTCCGAGGAGATAGTAACCGGTCAGGGAGGCCGTGTTGGAAATGGTGGCCCTGTAGAAGGCAGAGATGACGAGCGTGTTGGAGGCCAAGATGGACCCCAGGGCAGTGGCCAGCACGGCGGCAAAGCAGAGGACAAAGGTGATGAGATCCCTCTTCCATAACGGCCAATTGAGCGGATCGTTGGGATCATCAGAGGGTTGAGGGACCTGAATGTGATGCCAAGTCCCGAGGACGATGCGTCAGCCACGCTCCGCCCAGCTCGAGACACGCCATCATCAAAACCTACGAGAATGATGTTTCCATCGCATTTCAGGTTCTCCTTGTGGCCCGCACTTTCCAGCGGACGAGCTGAATCGTTGAAGTATCGCGTTGTGCCTGTGAGGGACGACGAGTCAGGGTCATTCCTTCCTTTCCCCCACACGCAACAGTGGAGAGGCTCGGCTGCCATCCCGGCCAGCCCTCATATGAAGGAAGCCACGCACGTACCTGGGACTGCGACTCGGCCGCGTGATTCGAGAATCCCGAGACCCATTTCGTCGCAGGTGAGCTGGATCCTGTGCCGACGGTTTGCTCAAATCACCAACGACACAAGCCGATGAGGGCCGTGGAAGGAGTTGGTGGAGGGGAGCACGAGGGTAAAATAAACGACTGGACGCACGCCCGGGAGGGAGAGCCTGACGCTTCAGGTGCTCTGGCGCCGACCTGGGCACTAAGAACATTGGCTTCGTGCGCCAGCTCTCGACTGCCTATAGGGGACCAGAGACGCGAAACGACCCTGACGGTTGTGTCCAGGCCCTTGCCTTATAGGCCGCCCAGCGAATGCGACTGGTCGCTCCGGGCGCCCGCCCGCCCCCAAGGAGCTGGCAATGACAAATGCCGTCGCCGCCGTATTATGAAAGTCACCATGATATATGTATGTACCTTATGTAGTACTTACCTACCTAGGTACTTTATGTACAGGTATGCTGACCAGAATCAATTCCTATAAAGCAACATTACATGCAATCGGACGACAAAAGTCACGTCACGTCACGCCGAATCTTACTCCAGTCACTGGTCCGGCATTCTGTCTCAAGACCGTCGCCATTGCTCCCAATCTGTGGTTGCATCGGCTAGCTCTTCGGCGAGATTTTGCTCCCAGTGCCTGTGGCCACATACAGCAGGATGTCTGACAGCATGGAGAATTGCCACGATGTGCCCTTCCCAAGCTCGCTTTCCACAACTCACCGTGTTTGCCTTCACATAAAAACGTCTTATAGTTGATTTGATGGCATGCCTCGTCAGCCTTGCCCTTCGCTGGCAGCCTGCCTTGAGCACCTGGACATCTCTCACACCACATTCTCCCTCCCATCACGCCACGGGAGGCGTTTCCAACGCGACTTCTCACAAACAGGGCTTGTTGTCACACTAGGCGTTTGGGCAGCCGTTCACACAAGTGGTCTGGGAAGGCGCAACGTCCTCTTCAAGTGTTTATTAGAGAACAAGGGTATCAGGCCGTCCTTGACAGACAATATTCGCGAAACAGGCTGAGCGGCAGACAGGGGGCCAACGAATCTCTCCTCCACCTTCGTAAACTCGTTTCCTTCTCCTTTCTGTTTTTTCCCTCCTTTCCTTCTCGGGATGACTTCTTCGTCTGAACTCTCGCTTTACCCCTGCCGGGAGGGTTGCTTCAAACAATGAGACGTAAAAACAGTACCTTGCCGGGATCAGAATGACGTGAGGTTGAACCGGCACGAGCAGACCAAAAGATCAGAGGCTGGTCCGCAAAGAATGAGAATGCTCGCAAGAAAGAAAAACACAACAACTCCATGCGCCTCATGATTAGTCATTGCCTTGTGCTTCCAATGCAAAAGTGCCGCATCTTTTCAGTCATGCGGCCGACACGGCTTTGTATGTGATCGGTTACAAATGAAATGCTTTACAAATCGTGTAGTCGAGCAGCTGCGCAAAAAATCTGGCGGCGCTCGTCGCGGGACAAAGCCCCCAATAAAACAAGGCCGAGATACAAAAGTCATCCAAATGTGAGAGAGGTCGAGCATCTGGCTGACCCAGATGGCCCAAAATGTACCTGATGATGGCAGTCAGTGGTGGGAAAATCTCGAAAGCGAACGCGTCATTCGGCAGCCGCTCATTGCGCGTCCTTGACATTCTCCTTGACGTTGAGAGCCCATTTGAGTTTGTGCAAAGTTTCTTTCGCTTCTCTGAGTTGCAATTCTTGTTCTTCTTGCCTCCGTCTCGCGCTCACTTTGATGTCTCTGAGACCCTCCTCCTGCGTTCTCTTGTATTCGTCAAAGAGGCGGGCTATTTCCTCCTTCTCACGTCTCAGTTCCTTGATGTTGCTGTCCTGTTGCTCGCACAAGTCCCGCAATGTTGTGATTTTGTCGTCATCGGATCTTCGCTCGTCGACGATGGTGCTGATTTCTCCACGTAAAGCCGACACCGTCTTCTTGACCTCTTCGCCCTGATCCCGCCAATGAGACGAAATGGCATTGTACCGGCCTTCCATCAACTGCGCATAGCTCGTTGCTTCTTCCACCCGGATTGTACTGTCGCTCTTGATCTTGTCGAGCTCGTCTTTCCAACTTTTCTCGCTCCGCTGGGCGGCCAGCATCCTTGACTTCTCGACTTCCACAGCGGCCGTCAAGGACTCGACTTGCCGCTCTTTCCGAGCCAGAAGCGTCTTGGTCACATTGGCTTCCAGCAAACGTCCTTCGTAGTCGCTCACCATGCGTTCCATCTTGTCTTCGATCAGCTTGGCAGCCTGCTTGGCCTCTTCGGCCCGCAACCGTTCAATTCGAATATCACGTTTCAGGGCGTCGTTGTCGCTAACCAGCTTGTTGATGACGCGGCCCGTCTTTCCCAGGCCAGCTTTGCCAATCGTCGAGTCCCATTGCCCGTGGTCCGCATCGTCTGAGAGCGCCGACGTGTCATGTGGCAGAGGCGGTTCCACAGCTCGCACACCGTTGCCACTCCATTTCTTGGACGTCACGGCCAGTTCCGTGCCCATATCGTGTTTAGACGCCGCCGTCGAAGAGGGTCTGCCGTGTTGACCGGACTCGGAAGCGGTAGCGGCACTGTCGGTAGAATTGACGCTGCTCGAAAAGGCACTGCGCTTGCTGTCCGGGTTGGACTCGGAGCCGTCGAGACTCGGGACGCTGCGAATCGTGGCAGACCGCGGTAGAACGTGTTTGCTTACGCTGTGCGGAGGAGCTGGACGAGGTGCCGTCATAGTATTCATGGCGCCAGTCGAGGCTGGCGTCAACGTGTTTGCCGGAAGAGCATTGAGCTCTTTTCGATGCGAAGGGTGCTGCTTCGAGGCTGAGTAGTCATGAATTAGCGACGCGAGAAGACAAGCTGTGCTCCCCGAATCTTGTTGTCGTCGTCGTTGTTGTTGTTGTGACAGACAAGATCGTCACGGCAGCAGTGACGGACTGCAGCAGGAACACGTTGAGGGTGGTGAAAGGGTAGAGTTTCTTGGAAGGGCAAGGGGTCTCATACCGTGGGCGTGGGGGGCGTCCCTGTGTATGGAGAAGTCACGTTTCTGCAGGCGATTCCGGGGCATGTCGTTTCACGGCCGACCAGATGTCTCTTCATCTGGCTGTGCCTGGACGTGCTTCTCTTTCAAACCTTTTCGCATACCCTTTTCGTCTTGTCTGTCCCTCAATTGCCAAGTCAGACATGAACATGACGGGAGTAATAAATCAGCGGCAAACAAGTCAACCCGAAATGCTGAAATGTTATTATTGGCAGATGAGATGGGTCAAGGCGAGTGTGGGGTCTGATGCAGCGCAGCATGGAGCCATGTCCTATTACGGAGTACTCTTTTCTCGCTCTTCACCTCTCCTTGCTCTCTTTGGCCCTCCCAATTGTTGTGGCTCGACAGGCAATACACACCACCAGTT